>JAVDPK010000656.1:627028-659260 GCA_034780415.1 Cichlasoma orientale
TATATAGGGACATACACAAATAATCGACCTGAGGTTTAAACAGCTGGTGTAGTTAGTTGACAACAGAAATACAAGCGGGTTAAACCGATTCCAGTCCCTTATAGCGACTCAGGTGTTAACCAACCACTCACCACTAGCAGGCAGCACTCTCTCTCTCTCTCTCTCTCTCTCTAAATAAGCAGGAGCAGGTTGGTGTGTACTCCTGCTTACAGCACAGTTCTGCACTATTTTGATCTGAAAAAATTAAAGCTTTGAATCAAAGCTGTGTATCAAGTGATCTTAAAACCACTCAGTGGTCAAAAACAATGCGATGGCACTGCTAACATTAGCTTCACTCAACAAACTAAGCTGATACTGTGTTTGCACAATGTTTTTTATAGGTTATTTTGGGGTTTTTAAAGCCTTCATTTATGGGAACAGCACACAAACATTGGTGTGGACTCGAGCTCAGGCCACTGCTGTAAG
This sequence comes from Cichlasoma orientale, assembly GCA_034780415.1. Classification (NCBI taxonomy): domain Eukaryota; kingdom Metazoa; phylum Chordata; class Actinopteri; order Cichliformes; family Cichlidae; genus Cichlasoma; species Cichlasoma orientale. The sequence continues at coordinate 627,494 of JAVDPK010000656.1, forward strand.
CCTTCAGTACATCGGGCACGTGCGCTCCCAGGTGAGTTACAAGAGTGTCCTACATGCAGCGTTATGTGCCAAGTAACCCAGATTTCAGAGATATTTAAATACAATGCGGTTATTGAAGATTGTGATTGGCAAATGGCGATTAAATACAAGGGGCAGTGTTTGTATGGACAGTGTTAAACCACAGCCATAAAAATCTTTTTTAAATTTCAGTTGTCTCGTTTGTTTCCATCCCTGATGAGCTGGTGTTCATCTACAATCAGTGATTTCTGGACCTGAAAGACAAAGAGCGGTGCTCTGCTTCATACCTGCCCCTCGCACATGTCCAGCAGGGCGGCTCGGTCGCGGGCGGCTCGGGCCAGTTTGCTCTGGAACAGTTTGCCGTCGAAGAAGCCCCAGGGGCAGCAGTGTTCCCACGGCAATGGCTGACCGCAGACATCGTTGATGAACAGCGCCGTATCGACGCCGGCCATAAAGAGAGCGGCCAGCTGCACGCCGCGGGCATCCACCTTCTCCACCTGACAACCAACACACAAATGAAAAATGACAACACTTAGGAGCTGGAAAGAGAAACGAGAGAAGGTAAAAGAGGTGACAGAGCAGAGGAGCGGTGAGCTCTCTGGCACACGTGAGCTCACGCAGTGGAAACACTTCTCGTCAGGGTTTTTACACTACGGAGGAATTTTGACTCTACAGAGTTTCATCCACTCCTGAAGGCGCCCACGCGCTGCGATCTCAGGAAGTTCACTGCCACCCACATCACAGCTGATGCATGCATGATGATAATCAATACTGAAATCAGGGCCAAGAAGAACATCTCTACTATTCGTTTTCGCGCCACTTCCTCCTCGGCTCGGTCACAACAGCAGCTCGATGACATCATGCAAACAAAGCTTCTGTTGTCAAAACTGAACTAAATTTTCTTTCTATGCTCGAATCTCAACCTTTTTTCAAAGTTTGACCTCCATCTACTCTGTTTGGGTTTATTTTGTTGTTTCCGTGTTGAACAGTGTGTCATAGTGCATTTTGGCTTCTTGTACACCTCCCAATTTTTACAACCTGCTGCACATAGTGCGGCTGCAGCAGCCAGCCTACACACTTAACATGCAAGCAGGTCAGTCTCTACATGCATTTCAATGAAACCAAGAATTCTAGAAGAAAATCTTGAAAAGAAACTCTGCAGTCACTTCACTGCGTGAGCTGGTGATTTTTTTCCCCAGAGTTGTGACACCTCTATCCTTAAGAATAATGCAGCAAGTCAAGCGTGCATTAACCACCACGGCGTGAAAATCTGACACTCTGAATTTCGTCTGCGGCCATCTCTGATCACAAGACAGCCAACTTTGAACCCCCCCTCACTGTGAGAGGGGGGTAACAACTAAAGATGTTACCTAAACCGGCTCTGAGGGAGAGGATGCGTTAGTTTTCAGTGCTTCAATTTTATCAAACAGCACCTAGAGATATAATTAACACCACAAAACAAGAAAAATAGTGCAGAAACTGTCCAAAAACAACATTCATTAATTATTCCATGAAAGGAGGGGACTCTCACCTTGAGCTCCTGTAGCTGGTCAGGCTCATAGAGCTGGCTGGAAACAGCTTGGGCCAGGAAGGCATCAAGCTCATGTCTCTGAAGGATCCTTCCTCCAGGCCACTGCATCATATACCTGAGAGGAAATTAATACACACATTGTCCTGAAAATGCAACGGTCTTCATTTATTGATTAATTATTTTTTATGATTATAGATCAAGTTATCGAAATAAGCTACTATAAAGGGGATAATTTTAGGGGAAATCCAAGAGCCAGACAAACATTTACTTGACCAGGAAGTGAAACTAAGTGTCCTGGGCCGACACACGCAGCATTAACCTGCGTGCTTCGGAGAAACCGGAGCTCCCAGGGAAAAGCCAGAACAAGCCCAGAGCCATACTGCACCATTACACAAGTCTTTCTTTTAGAATGTTTGACTTTCTATTGCTGGCACTGAACAGGAGTGGCCCTCCAATCTCATTGTACATCCTGTATGATGACAATAAAGGCATTCTATTCTATTCTATTCTAAGTCAATCCCAGGCAAAACAGGCATTCACAGCCACTGAGCTGTTCCACTTAGTGTTTGAAATGCAAAAGTCAATTTCATTTTGTGACTTTTTGATTTCTTGAGTCTGGATGATGTAACATTTTCTCCCTGCTGTCACTGTGTCCACATCAAAAAGGCTCAAGATTCACTTCTCGTTTCATGTCATGAAAAACAAAGCAGCTAGTACCACCTCGTCGATAAATAAAATTGTAGTTCAATTTAACTGTGAGGCATGTTTAACGCTATAAATACTGTCACAAATCAAAAGTAATCAGCTCAGTATTTAGTTTGTCTACATGAAAAGAAAGCAGGACAGTTTTGTGCACAGACTGCATTACAGGCTCCACTGTATGAAGAGAGACGTCATTTTTTTTGTCAATGTACTGATAGGCCTTTTTCACAGAAGGCATCCTGACATATCACCGTAAGAACAGAACCGCTAAAAATAATAAAACGACTGTTGAAATCCAATTAGCATCCTGGTATTGTGAGTGCTGGCTCACAGCAACACTGATGAGGCTTACCGGGACAGCAGACAAAGCCATTGTTAACGTCATTAGTAACAACTGTGTCTTTCCTACTGTGATGAGTCGAGATGTCTGCTGTGGGAAAACACCTGATTTAATCTACTTTAATAATCACCAAATGGGAGGATTATTCCAAGATTGTAATGCCAGTCTTCAGCTGGTTCAACAACCAGTGAAAGATTCAAGCAGTGCATATGTATTTTATTCTTGTAATGTGTGACCCCAAGTGACGGTGGCTGTCCGAGTTTGAGGACAGAAATACTCTCCAAGTACAGCTATGAATGAGGACTGGGAGGCTGACGTGAGACCAGTCATAAGAGGACATGAAAGCACCTTTGATAGAGCATCACCGTTTGTGGCCTTGTTTACAGAAGACATTTTGGCTTTTGTAACAGCTGTAATTACAACATCAAAATGAAATTTATCCTTGTGCGCTTCCTGTGCTGTGATGGTCTGTATGCTGACTCATTGTTGGGGCTTGACAGGACACCTGATGGGGCATCGCCATTATTATCACCTGTGACAAAAGGTCCACTGCTACAAAGGCAAGGTGACAAGGGCTTTTCAGGTGAAACTAACAAATGAACATGACAGCTACTCCCGCTGAAGTCTTGCATATCACCATTATTACTGAACAAAGGCCAAAAAAAGAGGACATCTTAAGTAAACTCCATAACACAGACTGACAGGGGTTTTATTTTTATACTTTTTTAATTAACAGACCCCTTTTGAAGAGTTCAATCCAAATCTGCTGTATCACCATTATTACTGAACAAAATACAAGAGTGAATCTCAGGGAAAATTCAGAAGAAAACCGCAAATTATATTATGTTTGTCATCAGTTTAAAAACAGTTTTATTGTAATAAAGACAGGAGAGTAATGTTAGATCAACTCTCAAACAGGAAAAAGAAAAACGCATATCAATGGGACAGGCATTTTTTTTCACTTAAAATAAAATAAAAACCAGTGAAGGTTTTTTCACTGGTTGTTCTCTTTTATATCACCTACAACATAGTAAGAACCCACAGGGCAAAGATGAGTTTTTGGTAGCCCAACTTTAGGTGCTACTGTAGTTTCCCCTCAAGCACTTCCTTGACCTCGTGGTGTTTCCATCGAGAAAAAGATATGAGATCTTTTTATTTTCTTTAACTATTCGAGAAGATATCTTGACACACTCTGAAATAACTACCTGTAGACGTTGCCAAGATGCCTGCTGAGTGCCAAGACTCGCTTTGGGTATACTGCATATATATAATGCACATATGCTGCTGTGCCACTTTCATACAACTGTTGCATTTGCAACAAGAAAGACATTTGGAGAGTTCACCCTCCCACAAACCTGAGGCCATATCCAGCAAATTAAAATAAAGCTCATGCTCCTCCACTTCTCACTGACAGACTTTGGACTATGAAACAAACCCCTGCCTTGGTTTTGTTTTGGCAAAGAAATCATGAGAGAGGTCAAACAGTATTTGACCTCAAATATTCTCAGCTAAGCAAGCACTAAAGCAACACATATATACAGATCTGAGCAAAGCATTTGAAACTATATGATTACTGTAACTGATGGTACCTGAGCACGCAGCACATGAGCAGCAGATGCTGTGGGACCTGTGCTGGGTTGAGGAGGGCTGGGCAGTCTGAGCGTAGGCAGGCCAGGAAGGCCCTGGTTCTCCTGGAGCGGTCCTCGCTGGCACGACCTAGCCAGAGCCGCCGCAGGTTGGGGCAGGTCCACTCTCGGAAACACAGGGCGGGAACCAGCTCTGGTGTCAGGGCCGACTTGGCCTTACCGCTGCTCCACTCTTTGATAATCACTGGAGGAACTGCGACACAGAAACAAGGGACAAGTTAGAATAATAAGGTATATAATGTGGTACCTTATTACATCTACCTGAAAGTTGCAGATGTTTCAGTTTCAGGAAACTTTGGAGTCTTCCAAAGCTGCTGAAGATGAAAGCATGCAGAGGTTTGAGCTGTTTCACATGTATGGATTCTATCAATTCTCTGGAATGGGAATATTTAGAGAAACGCACAAATGAAGACACTGTCACTGTGCAGAGTTCCTCCAAAAACCTATGCTTCTTAAGACCTGAATAAATAAAAATTAAGACTGAAAAATTATGTATCATTTTCCAGTATTCATAAGCAAGCTGTAACTACTAGTTTGGTATTAAACTTCTGCTTTTTTTGCCACACATCACAGTCAAGTGAATCACATGGAAATGTACTTTTGGTCAGACAAAACAAGAATTGGAAGACGTCACTCTGATCTGTGGTTATTTGTTTGCAGGCCTGGCAGCCCATCTGGCTGTTAATGACTATTTTTAATATGCCTTTTCAGACATAAACTACAGCCTTAACTTAGCTAATGCATTTATAGATCTGTGGCTGCATCAAAAGCAAATCTTAAACACACCATCTGCAAATGTAACAGCAGCAGCAATTTATGGGAAATAAGACTGCATTTTCCTTGATTTTAATGACCTGGTACTTCTCACCTAAAACAATATTACTGAAGTAGTTTTTCAGCATGAAATCAAAATGACCTCTGTAGGAAAAGGCCCAGGAGCAGATTAAAAAACTGCAAATGTCTGAATAATAAGCTCCCAGTTGGTTTTCTGACAAGTCAGCAAAAATGCAACCACTACAACCCACTTCCTTTTAGTCAAGGGAACAGAGAAAGGGGAAAAAAAGGTAACAGGCATGCACACACATCTCAAAGGGGGCCTAGTGAGAGCCCGACATGAAAAGTTTACCAAGCAAACGTAAGATTTGGGAGGTCCTGAGCCTACATGACACCGCATGAAGGTGGAGTAAGTATCTATAGCCTGTAATCTGTTCAACTGATGCAAACTTTAGATGAGAGGCCTTCTTCTAGTTTAAAATTTTATTCTTGAACTCTTGTAGAGGAGCTCTGCGTGATTCACAGCTCAAAATAATCCCTACTCATCTCACACTGGGCCTTTTTGCAGCTCCTCGGTTCACTCTGTCTGAAATAGAGACGTTCCTGGCAAATAATTTGCTGGTTAAACAAAAGAAGAAAAAAAAAAAAAGACTAGCTGACTCGTCTAAAAGAGAGAAACATGACCAAACAAATATTTCATGTGTGTTTCCTGTGCGATATGAAATGGGTATTCATGTCTCTAAATTAAATATTTTAACCGCTGATGTGGCACTTTGCACCATGTGTTTTTTCTTGGTTGGTTTAAAGCCTCAAACAGATTTCAGGGTTCTCTTTTGTCAAGCACTATCCACATCAAATGGTCAGAAATAACAGGAAAATGCACAGATTTCTGTCAGAGCCACTGAATTTACTGAATGTACTGTGTGGTTGTGGTTAGAAGTTTACACACACTAGTCATGAGCATGAATGACATGGTAATTTTGGGCATTTAATGACTTTAATGTTCTTTTCCCAGGTCAGAGAAAACAGTGCACAGGTTTGAATTTATTTTGGATTTTCTCTAATCCACACAGGATCAAAAGAATACATACAGGCTCAAATATATACCCCCACTAACATTTGGTTAAATGTGTCTTAACAAGTTGCATCTCGACTGGACACTTTTGGTAGCCATCAACAAACTTCTGGCATAATTCTGGCTGGATATTTGACCACTCTTCTTGGCAGAATTGGTAGAGTTCATTTGGTATCCTGGCACAGATCCTGCTTTTAACCATAGTCTACAAATTTTCAATAAGGTTGAAGACGGGACTTTGGGAAGGCCATTCCGGAAGCTTAGCCCTCTTAGTCCATGTCTGGCAAAAAGAAACTACCAGTTGTAGTCGATCATGACCACTAACAAGAAGTTAACTTTGTCAAGTTGAAAGAAATTGTACAATCTTCAGCACCACTTATTAAAGGATCTAAGGGAGTGTATGTGTATGTGTATATTTGAGCCTGTATGCATATTTTTGACCCTGTGTAGACTGGAGAAATTTCAAAATAAATGTAAACTTCTGCATCCAATTCTTATTTTTAACGTAATTAAGGATGTATGGTGTACAATCATTCCACCAGGAAAAAGAACAGTTCAAAGAAATCATTAAAAGCCCAAGATTACCATGACATGACTTCTGACTACAACTGTACTACACTGAGGTTAACTGGCTAACTGCCAGTGTCCAATCAACATTAAGCCCGTCCTTAAATACTGCACCCAGGTATCTAGTCTACCCCAGACCAAGGCCTACCTTCCAGGGGTGCCCTCTTGCGGAGAGCGAGCCTCTCCAGGCGGCGGTGTGTTTCAGCCAGGCTGAAGAGGACGCCGTAGGCATACTGTCTGGCAGCACGGAACAGCAGAGAGGCAGGAGGCAGCTCAGAGTTACACTCGTCCTCTATACACACTGGCATCTTCATCTCTCCCTGAGGGATGGGGAAGGTAAGGGACAGGTGTGGACAAAAGGAAGAGGAGGCAAGGAACAAGAGCTCTGACGAGGCTGATAACTCTTTTTAAAACCTGTTTAACACGACAATACAATCTACACATGGACAAATGCTAAGAAGGTGTTTTTAAGTTTGTTTATGTTGAGTCTTTCAGAGACAGTCAGTCTTGAATACATTTGGTTGGTCCAGTTTAACCTGCAGAAGTTTCTGAATGCATGAATATAATGCATTTTGCTGCCATGCAAGTTATTCAGTCACGGCTAAAGGAAACAAGCTTTGCACATCTCTCGACATCTCTGCCAAGAATTACAGCTGTCACAAGTGACAAGCTTGACAACAGTGTGAAAGAAAATTATCAGCAACAAGTTAATAACCTGAGAAAAGTGTATGATTAGAATCACACAAATAAGTTTCATGTGATGCAGTATTGTATTTAATTACAATACTGCTTTCTAATTAAACACTGATTAAAAAGGAATATATTTTACTAGCTGTGTGTCTGGTGCATCAGCCTCTGTGGATTCGATTGCAATCTCAAAACTGCCAAGAAAGAACTCTGAAACCCATCAGTGGTTCTGTTAAAGAAATGAAGGATATACCATCCATCCATTTGTATTACTCCCTTCACAGAACACAAAGAGGCTCTAACCAGAGAAAGAGAAGTGGGAGACCCCAGTGTAAAATGGAGCAAGAACACTGGTAGACAACAGGGTTTTTCCTGCATAACTGGTTCAAAGATGTTGCAATGCCACCCTACACTACCCAGGGCTACAGCCCTGATAAATGGCTGCACCCTGCTCGCTCTCTCTCGCAGTCAGCAGGTGACAGCTGTGCTAACCAGTGCTGTTCTGCATTATTTTGTTCTAAAAGCAAAAAGAGCGACGGTATGTCAGCTTTGCCACATTTTACACTGCGCTTTGTTAGTCAGTGGTGCTAGTTTCGGTCATCATAAAAAGTACTGTATGCAGGGAAACCTGCAGTCAGCTAAGACTTGGATGTTTCACCCACTGAAAACGCTTCGTCCAAATGAACAGAATCAACTTTCTGAAGTTTTTAATGTTTTCTCAGGTTTTTTTGTTTTTTAGACAAGGCGACTAATCTAATTTTTTTTCTCTCATTTAAATGACCAGCAAAATAGTCATCAAATTAGTCCTGAACTGGCAGGTTCATTAAACCTATAACACCGAACGTTTCGCCTGTGACACAGCTTATTTCAAAAGTGCCGCCATTCCTGAACTTCCGGCAACAGTTACCATAATAACCCTATGTTGTTGTGAAGTGCAATTTCTCAGCTTTCAGAAACCGTTTGAATTTTTCCAGTAGGACAAACGGTCGCGTAATTACGGTAATTCAAAGTTCCTTTGATCAGCCGCCTCAGCGGTGATACGCTCGGTGTTAACCAGCTGTTCACGGCTATTAGGGACAGGTAACGGGTGCTTCAGCAGCGATCGCCTGGCGTAATAGGGTTAAATAGTACCCATAAAAGCCAGAATGTGACACCTTGTGAAGGGAGTACACACAGTTGTTTCAACAACAAGAACCTTCTTTTGTTTTGTTTTTTTTTTGGCAATTTTGAGACTAAAATCAAAATCACAGACGCTCATTCATCAGATACTTTAAATGTATTGCTTCTTCAATAAGCAGAACATTGTTTTCAGGTGAAAAACTCGTATCATGTGACAGTGTATGTGCTGGAACAAAGTAATGATGGTAGACAGCATATAACTTACATAACTCAGACAAAAACATGTTTCATTGGAAGAACATTTCAAGGTCACCCCCAACTTCTGAGTGGCAGTGTATACGAGAGAGAGAGTTCAGGAATGAGTGGAATGAGAACTCTCCTCTTTGGATTAAACGGTCTCGGCTTTTCTCAAAAGCAAATGTTGACAAAGCGTTTTAAACCTGAATGCGAGGAAGAACCTTTACCTTGGTCAATATGTGGTAAATCTGGGGGTACATCAGCCCTCTTCTGTGTCTGTGTTCGGCTACACGAAGAACCTCAGCGCTGACCTACAATTAAAAACGGGAAACACGGTGACAAACTTTCCCCAAAACAACACACACCTGTGCTGTGGCCTCTGGAGTTTCTGTCTCACCTGAGGCAGAGGGGGTGTGGTTATGTCCATGTGACTCCGCGTCGCCATAGACAACAGTGACGGAATGTTTGACCCGCTCCCGTTGCCTTGGGAACCGTCTCCAGAGCCGGAGCCCCCTCTTCCAGCGGGATCCTCCCACCGAGAGGACTTGTCTGTCAAATGGCTGAAGAGAGAGGGTTTATGGGAATGTTTAGTTATCCTGAAACTGAAATTTATCACATGTATGTGTGATTTAACTGATTGGGAAAACTACTACGCTGATTTATATTACATAAAGACAAACCGACAGCAATGTTTAAAATAATAAAATCGATTGATAGCCAATGGTGACAGATATTTTTACGTATTTTGTCTCTGTATTTATTAGTGCCTGTCACTATTTCATGCATGACATAAATGTTTCAAATACTGAATTAAAAAAAAGCCCTCTGTAAAGAGGTTTACATGCATTATATTATCGGCTACCATGAGAGATATGCAGCATATTGAGAGGGACCCTGTATTACCCTCTCACTCATATTTCTCACCATTAAGGCACAAAAATGAATATTTCAGTGCAAACTCTTTTGCTGTGTGTGAGGGTTTTTGTTTGTTTTTTTTATTATATGATATTTATATATATTCTACCTGCCACAGTTGCGTCAATTGACGCTGATGTCGGGGACCGCCAGTGGCTGCCAATCATAGGAATGAATTTCCACACAGACATATTAAATGAATATTTTCCTTTTTATGAGATTCACAGTACATTGAATCTGCCCTGCTATCATTTCATGTTACATCAGATAACTGACACAGACATGCCACACGGACACACAAGTTCATGCTTGGGCTGCTGCACACTTTAAAATGTGTGTGTGTGTGTGTGTGTGTAGGGATTACACTCATCCATCATCATTATTAACTGACAACATATTTCTGCTTGCTGGTTTGATTTTTAAATTAAAGATTTTTATGTGACGGCGCACATGAACAAACACTCATTTATCACATCTCCTTAAATTTTGTCCTTCCTCCACGGGCACGTGTGACTCTCAGCAAAAACCTCCGCTGTATGTGGAAGTGCAGGAGGGTGAAAAACGGAGGACAGACAGGCGAGGCATTTTACACAAAGAAAAAACAAATAAACTAAACAATTTTAAAAACATACAGTTTGAGCCGTCCAGCTGATATCTGTCCACTTATGTTAACCAATTATGGTAACGTTAGATCATTCCTAACTGTATACCAACGTCTCTTCATGCTGGAAGTGAGAAATAAACTCCAGGGTGCGTGTTTTGTGTCTCTCTCACTGCTCACTACTCAATTTTTTTCCTGTATGGGCCACACACTGCACAGTATGGACAGAGGAGGTGAACATGCAAACAACCATAATGTTTGCATGTTCACCTCCTGTGTCGCGCTGCCCCGGCTGCAACGGCATGAGTCACTGGTGATGTCACAGGGCAACGACAAGGACGATGGAGCAGATTGCCCAACCCTACTGCCTATCCCTGGTAGAAGAATGAGTCACTGAAAGCCTATATAAAGGCTTACTTATGCAAAAATAATATTAGTAATTAAAAATACAAAAAAATAAAACCGAGACATTATGAACCAGTAATTACTGTAAATGAGACTGAAGACGTCAGTGTCCACTACATGTCAGATTTATGAGCTGTCACTGTCCAGGCTTGCTCAGTCTTGCTTGCCTTGATGTAAAAGTGGCCTAACAGGTTGGTAGGACACGCAGGACGTCACACTGGTGTCTTAATTGAGAAAGGCAAAGCTCATTCAAGTTCATTTTCAGACATGAAACCCACAGAGTACCATGGTTGTTTTATAGTCTTACTTTAAGGCCCTGCAGAGCCTACTTCATAGTGGGTGACTCCCACTCCTCCTTTCACTTCAAACTGTGCAAAAGCAACTTTACTTCCTCTGTGTCTTACTTGGCATTGCTGTCGTTGGGCTCATCTCCATCTGATGATGAGGAAGGAGACGGAGAGGGGCCAGACTGAGCGCCGGTGTGATGATTGGGTAGTCGATTTCCCCCCTGAGTGGAATCATATGGAGCTGACCAGTCAGAGAAGCCCATTTTTCCCGTCAGTGAGTCGTTGCAGTCTTGAGATGGCGGCTGCGGGGTCTGGAACAGAGCGGCGGAGCCAGGTCCATATGGAGCATTTTGATAGGGTGGCTTTAACCCCGGGACCTGGGGGGGAGGGAACTGGGAGAGGAGAGGAGGGGAAAATGGAAAAATGGGTTGGAGGAGGAAGAAACATGGGAAATTGAGTATAGGACAGGAAGAGTAAGGAGAAGATGTCTCAAGGGGTGGGAACTAATACTGTCCTATTTTATATCAGATCAAACTGGAAGCATCTAATCAAGGCTGGTGGGAGGATGTGAGACAGGAAGGAGTGCACCCTCCATCAGCTACTAAACGAGCACATGCCTCAAAGGGATTTCAAAGAGCCAAAAAAAAAAACCCTAATCCACTATTCTACATGTAGATTCATGTAGAAAGAACAATTACACATCAAAGAGACTGAAGGATTAGCGAGAGAAGGAATCTACCTGATTCTTTCCATGCTGCATCGGTCCCATGTGACCAGGTGGTCCCCCAAATGGAGTGGGTCCAAACCCAGGTACTGAGCACAGCGAGACAGAAACACAAGGATTAAACAAAACTAGAAGAATGTGTTCCGTTCACAGTGAATTAAAGTACATCGAGTACAAAAAAAATAAGATTACATAACAGTTGTTTTCTGAAACTGAGCAGTTTACTACTCACAAATGAAAGAAGAGGGCCCCATGTTAGGTGAGCGGGGTTTGGAGGCAGCTGAGAAATACTCCACAGCTTTCTTGAATCGCTCCACCTTGTCCTCCATACGAGACTGCAAAAGAAACAAAGCATGATGACGACTGCTGGGATTATGACAGCGAGGATGTTCTGACTGAGGGATCTGCTGGTGAGATTTCCTGCACTACACACCGGCGCTTGATGATTTTGCAAGATCCAGTATGTTTTGGTAATACGAAACACATGTCGGGCTGGTTGTCGCAGCAACATAGCCATCAAGTTAAACCTACACGTTGGCTGGTTTATTCAGTGTAAACAAAATTAAATAACATGCCTAAACATTGTCCCCCGACCACACTGCGGCGTTCTTGTGACAACAACGCAGCCGCACAACCATTTAAACCCATATTTGAGGCACGCGTGACTCACTGCTGGAGTAATTCAGAAAAATTGTTTTAATTATGACTGTCGTGCTGCAACAGAAAAGCACATCATAAAGAATTAATTTAATTTCACTTTTAATGTGAATTATCTCTGTAAAATTCCTCATAACCCTCAAACAGAAGCTCATGTTAAGGTTAAACTTTGCACCCTCTCATTTGCCTTTTTCATCGTTTGGATCAGGTTACCAGGTTTATTTGATCCTGGATTTCCCCTGGTCTCCCAACTCTTTTACTTCAAGTTAACACGGGTCATAGGCAACTCTGCATCAGTATGAACGAAACAAAAACAGTAGAGGTGCACCAATTCTGAAATTATGGATCAATCCGGATATTAAAAATAATGTGGCTGACAGATATTACACTTCATGTATTTGTTTTGGTAGTTAGTCATTCCCCCTTTGGTGCCAGCAAATAAATGAAGAATCATATTGCAAAAGACTGGACAGTTTTAAAGTCTTTCACCTCTCCATCACACCATTTTTAAACATTTAACCAGTGCAAAAAAATTGTGACATAACAGACTGACGAGTCTACAAGGCTGAACTATCATCCCTAACACCGGTGTCACTCATTACTACAGGAACAACTGGTTTATGACACCCAGTTAAACGTTTGCTGCGCTGATTCCAGATCAGTAAATACCTGTAAAGGGAAGAGAGCGGCCATATTCTTTGCTTACTGTAAACAGATCCCATCAAAAGGTTCATCTCTCAACCTCCCTGTCCCGTCTGTGACACTCACTGCTGCTGTTAGATTTGTTGCCAAACTGATGCTTGTGTTGGGGAGATAAAGTCAAAGGTTTATGCAACATACCTAAATGTTGCTGAGAAGTCTGTAAGGAAAAATGAGATGGACTAAAGCATCACTGTTGTGAACGGAGGGACGTGAGAAAGCTGACATGGCATGCATCTCCAAATTTATCCTATTTCTCAAAACCAAAAAACCTGCCTCACAATTCTGAATACATGAATATTCAGGTCCAGTTTATGGGACCTTTTCCTCTCCCCGGGGTATGTGCTGACAGAAGGAAAAATTTGGATTATCCCCATACTTAAAGGTCCAACAGTTCAAGCAAATAACTTGACAATTAGGCAATACAATTATTTGCTGCTTGATTCAGAAAAAATAAAATCAGTTCTGAACTCAACATGGCAGCACAAGCAAAATGCTCCACTTTATACATTTATATATATAAATTGTAAAGATAAATTGAAGATGCTATTGTAAGTCTGTCAAACTCAATTTTACTAAAGATCAGGCTATGTAGATGATTAATATGATGGGATAGATGGAGGTTTCTCCAGTAGTTTGGGCTGAGGTGTAATGGCATGAGGTTCAATAGCAGCACATTGCTGTGGTCCTGCAGGGTCAAAACCTGCCCGGTTTATGAAGACCAAAGTCCTTTTAGAAGCAAGTCTAGCCAGTGGGCAAGTCTAGCCAGTGGGCAGCCATCCTGGTAACGCTTTCAAGTCCCTATCTAAATGAATGAGGGAGACTGTCAATTTTAAACTTTAATTTAACACAGACTGTTTTTCTTAACTATATATGAACCAGTTGTGCTTACAAACCCCAAGGGGCCATTTTGAGGCATGAAAACAAGATACAACAAGACTACTGGTGCGTGTTTGAAGATGATGTAGCAAATACACCAGCTTCACCTTTTGGTTAGCACAGCTTCATTAAGTGTTCAGCTTTTTCTCGTCATGTGGAACAGTGGAAAAACACATGCACTCTGCCAGCGCGGCTCAACTGATAACCTAAACTAACCACAATGGAAAAACCCTATTAGTCAATGTGAATGTCAAAGAGCCTCGACATGACATACAGTTTACAAACATGTTCAGTAAACTACTACTGAACTCCTACCATAATTTTCCTTTTACAGAAGACACCAGGCTCAATGAGCTACCCAAAAACAGGCTTAAATATTTATGTATCCTCTAGACGTAATCAGCACAGCAGGACCACTTCCAAAGATAACACCGGGGACTAGCTAAACCTGTGCAGCACAGATTTACATCAGATGGGCAGAAAGCTACAGTTTAGCACTGATGTGTGAGGAAGTACAGTTGCTGACTCAGGCCTTGTGTCAACAGTAATGACCTATTTTACTGACATGTAAAGTCAAACCTCAGCGAAAAGCATGTTCTTTTCATGTAAATCTTATTCAAAGACATTTTAATTCGCCCAGCATGTTAGTTTAGCAGTCAGTAAAAAGGATCAGCGCACACATGACCTACCTGTGACTGTTTGAAGACATCTCTGGCGATGGCGTCGAGGTTTCCCAGGTCTTTGATGGAGGCGACGTACTCTGAGACGGCTTTGATCACCACCTCACAGGGCGGCAGCACCAACTGATGGGCTCGCACCTGACAGCAAAAGAACAAAGGGTCTCATGTACTTATATCGAGCTACGAGGAGAGCAGCACTGTGAAACAGCCACATGAACATACTGAGAGGTAGATTTTTAAAAAGCATTACACAGAAGAAGCACTCATTTCTAACTTTTGCCTTTTATTAATACAAAATTTATACTAATTTTTAAAAAAGCATCTCTGGTTATTTTCCCATATAACCTAGTATGATGTGATGTTAAACCTTTGGAGAAAAAAAAAAGATCTAAAAATCTTTAATTTTAATAATAAAATGACACTGATCCAGATAGGTGGCTTTAGGCATCTGCCCATCCCAGTGTTAAATTAATAAGCTGTATTTCTTGCTCTGAGGGAGAGGCTGGTTAGGTTTGTCAGATTGTTTGCATAGTTACTTAAAAGGTTATGGACAGCTTTGCATGAAAGTTTTGCCACCGGTGGGGATTGGCCAAACTTGGAAATGATTAACCGATACAGTCTCGTGGCAGGTGGTGAATCAGAGCCTCCAATCTATTGGTTAGATTTGTGGATGTGAATTTTCCTCTTGTTTCATACACAAAATTTTCATCTGACCCATCTCAAATGTACTGATTTGATCACTTTACAGATTGTTACTCTCCATTATTATTCAATACTTTATTAAATTATGATTAATTAGCATTGAAAATCACTTGGTTAGCCTTAGGCATTTAAAATAACAGGTTTAGGGGTTTAGAACAACCTGGTTAGGCTTAGATGTGAATGACTCGGTTTACATGTCAAAGTGTTTGGTTCAGGCATCAAAAACAACTCAGATTTAGTCATTAAAATCTATTTGGTTTTGGAGAAGCTCATGGACCATGAAAATAATGTGGTTGCAACTGCAGAATACATGCAAACTCCGCACAGAAAGGCCCCAGCCTGGATTCAAACCCAGAACCAGTGCTAACCACCGCGCCACCTTCTACTGAAAACTATTACGTACAAAGCTGTGCTGGTCGTGACAAAATAAGAAAATTCATCAACATAAACACAAACACATTGTGAAATAGTTGTGAACAAACATTTTGCTGTGAGCCTCTCCTGGATTAATTCCTGAAGTCGATCCATATGTGTGTGCAAGAATTTCTGGAATTTTGGAAGGATTATAATTCCATTCCATTATCTGTTCAATAATACATGTAAAAATGGCAACATTGCAAGATGTTTAGGAAAACCGAATCAGTGCATCCCTGATATTTTTTTCACGACATCAAGAAAATATCAGGGATGCACTGATTCAGTTTCCAAGTTCTAATAGGATATCAATGCCTTGACTTCAAGTATTTGCCAGGATGCGGAATCATCACTTTGCATGTAAGGCAACATACAACATACAAAATGTAATAGATTGGTATTTACTAGTAAAATAACGCATGTCAATGGAACAAGGCAAAAAAAACTAAAGAAAAACAATCGTATTTACATTAGTGAACTAAATCATTTGACCTTTGTTGTTTACGGTCCCTGCTCTCAGTTTCAATGTGAGCGCACCTCCTCACACATGAGGAACAGAGCAGACGAGACAAAGATGATGTGATGATAACAATCAAGTTGAAAATAACTTTTGTTACCCTAAGCTTCATAACAAGCGTTAAACCTATCATAACTAGAGCGAGAGAGACGGAAGCCATCAAGGCTGGCAGAGTCATCTGAGCCTTTTAGTCACCATCTGCAGTAACGCAAACTACTGCACAGAAAACGTGTTGGTGCAGGTATTTCACACCTGCTGCAATGTTAACCCTTACATTAGCACTCTTTCTAGCAGCTGGTGTACAGCGTAGTAAACATAGACCAATATAGGATTAAATATATTGACTCCTTGTGACCAACACCCAACTTTTCGAGTCAGACTCAACATTTGATCTAATGAGGTTCATCTGAGTCTGCATTTGATTGGCTATCAGAGAACCTTTTATTTATTTATTTATTTTATTTTTTAAAAATCTTTTAGTCATTATTTCATTTCATTTCGTTTCTGGGCCATAACTGAGGACGCTTTAAAGGGATGGATAAAAATCAACAAAAAATATTCATTTTTTATATGAATAATATTTTAATATTCAAGGGAGAACTAATAATTTCATTTGGATGTTAACCTCTGAAAATGTCACTTTTTCCAGGATGATAGGAACCATGCTACACCATCATACTTTGGCACAAAGAGTCACTTTTGAGAGTAAAATATTAAATATTTTTGATCTAAAGTTTAATGCAGAAAATTAGCCTCTTTGAATCATATCAAAATTCCTAAACGCTTAAACATGAAATCACTACAACATTTCATCCCTTGTGCAGTCTAACATACAAAGTTCATGGGTGCAGAATAGTGATGGAAATGGTTCAGAGGCTCTGAAAATTAAAAAAATAAATTAAATTTTCTAACTACCTAAACATTATTTCTCCCTATAACTTAAGTCTGTGCAAATAGTTATCTAAACAATTAAATGTTACCTTTGCTAGTATGCACTGGAAGTACCAGTAGCATAAAGTAATTATTCAGATTTAAGTGCAGCCGCCAGCAGCCCTGACCTATGATAACACCCACCACTCTCTGTGACGGGAAGTTATAAGCAAGCAAGATCGAAAGTAAGACCGATGACAGGCGAGTGAACCGGCAGAGTTCTGCAGTACTTCAATCAGGAAAATGTAGTTGTATAAAAGTTGTGTCAGAGTAAACCACATCAAAGACATTCTGCAGCATGTGGACGAAGGCTGCAAATGCTCGCAATGCTCCACACTCGGCACTCTGAAAGCTATTAATTGTAACGGCTTGCATCACACAGTGCTGGTCTGCCATTGCTGCGGCAACCAATGAAGAAAACGATGATGTGCATCTGAATGCTGCACTGAGACCTCCGGGGGAAAGGCCTTCCTTAGAAACTGAGTAGACACTTCAGGTGTGTTTTGTCAGGTAGCTTGTTGCAAGATGGTACTATATTTAGATATTTATTAACACTTCCTATAAATGTTTCACAATAAAAGCCTTCTAAAGATCAAAAGGAGAGATTTTATTGTGAAAGCACTAAAAAAAGAAAATAGAAGACCCCTCTCTAGAATAGGAACCATCTATTAAGTTTATGCCAAGATCTGGTTTTGTTTAAAACTGAGGTAAGGGTTCATGTGACATTACATACTGTTACAGCTAATATTGTCTGTGTTTCTCAGAGAACTTTGGACATAGAAGCGGTCGCTACCTTGAGGGAGGCTAGTGGGTGTTCTGGTCCCAGCAGACTCCAGTGGAAGGCAGCCAGGTCCTCATCAGGCAAAATATGATTTCCTGCAAGAAGGAAACTCTTAACTCTTTGTTGTGTCAGTGAACAAGAACAACTAATTTAGTTGCCAATTATAACTCACAAACAGGAGTGCATCAGTCTACAAAGAGAAATGTGGGATACAGGTTTGGTTTGTGTGTGTTAGATGAGGTGTGTGCGAGTGTGCCGCTCCTCACCCAGCAGAGCAGCAAAGCAGGGCAGGTGTTGTGTCTTGAGCCCGAGCTGCCTAGCAGCCTCGGACAGCAGATACTGGTGTGTGGTCAGGTTCTTGCCATTCCAGCTCAGTTTGAGCGCATGTGAAGAGAAGTAGGCGGGGACGTTGCAGAGGGCAAACTCTGAATCCTGAGCGATCAGGCCAGCGAATCCATAGTCCCTGTAGAGAGAGAGCACTTCCTGGTGGTGGTCCTCCAAAGTCTGTACAACCTGTAGATGCAGAGAAGACAAACTTGTAAACTCTGTGTGAAATGTGACACGACCGCCTTCATATTTCAAGTACAAACAGCATGGTAATTTAGAGCCGCAATAATGGATTAACAGAAAGTTAACCTATTCTCATCACTGTTTAAGTTGCTTTTTTTTTTTTTTTTTATAGAGTAAGTGCCAAGCTTTACCCAAACCCAGCTTCTCTAATTTGTGGCTTTTCTACATCAGTGTTTCCCACACAGATGTTATTTTTTTATCTTTAAATACTTGTTTACTTATTTTCTATACTAATTTACCAGTAAGCACCTGTGTGCTCTTATTTTGAAAGTTGAGTTGCTGCCAAAGACTGTATATGAATGATGGAACTAGTGGTGCTGGGCGATATATCATGTTTTTAGGAAATATCGATATATTTTCATACACAATATAAGATGCGATGATATTGTTTATATCGATATAGTCTATGTCACAGTACAATCATACTTGCAGATCCACCAGTTCACCTTTCTCTTCTCCCAATTTGTCTCTGCACAACTTCACACTGCCCTGCCTTTCTCCCTCACCGCTTCACCCGTAAATTATGCAGGAAGCGACAGCATGGCAGTGCTGCCAACGCAGCGACTTATGGAAACCTGAAATCCTCCGCTGTCGCCGTGTTTTGTGTACATACAGCCTTCGTACTGCGCCCGTTCGTACGCTTTGGCATTGCCCGGACCGCCAAGAGTACCTGGCTGTTGGTTTGTACCATAAGTCACGTGACCTTAATAGCAGAAGTGGGTCTTTTCGTGTCCTCGTGATGCAGCCGGCGGATACGTAGACACCTCATTGAGCGGGTGGGCTCGTTGCTGGGATACATCAGTGCACATATCTATGGATTTACTGAGCTGGCTAGAATGCTGCTGACTGAAGGATGGAATTTTGTTCATTCAGTCTGTTTACATGTTTTGTTATTCGCACAGAGTACTAGATGTACAGGAGTACACACAGGAGGAAGCACTTTGGTGAAGTCTACTTCACTGCAAGCTGGCTTTTTAAAGAATAAGTCAGCCTTTTGCTATTTTTGCTCAATATCTTTTCTGTTTACATTTTAATAGCACAGCTGTGAGTCTTTTGTTGTGGAGGGAAAAAAAGCATTAATTTATTTGAGAAGCATTCTTATTTAAATATGCCAATAGTTTATTTTTGAGCAATTTCTCATGTACATGTACAGCTGAATGTTAAAAGTGTCTGTGTGACATTTGACATGTAGCTTTGACTCAGAAGTACCTTTTTGTTTATACCTTTTGGGAAGAAAAAAATATTAAGATCTATATCGTATATCGCCATTCAGATTAAAAATATCGAGATATCATTTTTGGCCCACATCCCCCGCCCTAGGACCTAGCCATTTTGATGTCTTGTCTCAAACTGGACATGACAAGCAAAGAGCCGATCTGAGAAGGCTAAATGCAAAGGCAAAACCGCCAATCACACTGCAAGGCTTAACCTGCTGTACCCCCCCCCCTTTTTTTTTAACACCAATGGGAACCATAACTTACAAAATCAACTTCATGTTGCATCCAATAAGACTTCGAACCAGTGATTGAGACTGTAAGCTCATCATCAAAGGGTCTACTGAGATCATAGAGTAAGACAGTTGAAGGGAGGTTTCAGATAGACTTCTGTACAATCAGACATCTTTTCGAAACCAAAGGAGTCACCCCCTATTGGCCATTAGAAAGAATGCAAAAAACCACAGTACTGCCATCACTTTTGTGAGCCAGAAGCCAAGTCCATCTTTTCTACACTGTTGAAACGAATCATCTAGCCAGCCCATCCTGTCTCTTGGTCTCCCTACTAACAGGTCCACTATCCCAGATGCTGTTATGGCGATTCATAGAGAACCTCATACTGCATTCCTGGGAACTCCAACTCCCCTGTGTTGGACTCCAGCTACTGACAGTAGCCCTGTCCTCATTCTGCTCTGGAGGTCAGCCTAGAGCTTTCGGGCCACTCTAATCATAATATGAAAATGGGTGAGAACCAATTCATTCATGAGCGACTTTGTTAAGCTCACCCAAGCTACAGAACAAGGACTACCAGTGGCAGCTGCAGTCTAACAGCAGATTTGGAGTTCATCCACAAGATGAGAGACTCACCAGACAGACGAGTGACTAGCTTCAAGCATTCTTTATTTGTCGCAGCCCACCTGTCAATTAATATATATTTTAAATGAATGACCAGCTCTTGTGCAAGCTGTCACTACAATATACTCAGTTTATGGTGAGTGTAGAGATGACTGACTGAAATTGGCACTGACACATTTTATACCAAGAAAATATTTCTGCTCCATGGCCCATGACCACATTTCATAAAGCACTGTTTGCTCGCAAAATTGCATCTGTGGAAAAACTGTGCTGCACCGGTTACTTTCAGTTTCCTGGTGATGCATATATTTGGACATATAATTTTCTTCATAGTTTGTGGATGAGAGGCAATATTTTTGTCAGAGGGAGAGCAGGACAGCTTCAGGAATACACCACAATTGGTGTGTTAATCTTTTGAATCAATGTCAGCGTTAATCAATGCGAAAACTAAATAATTACACTGAGCTTCCTTATTAAAATTCAATTTAATGAGCTGGTAATCAAATATCTTCTTTCAAATTAAAACAATACGGGACGAAGGTGGCAAGGATGACTGAGACTTGTATAAACTGCTTCCTATCTCTGTATCAATAAATCCAGGGCTCTGGCAGCATATTTAAAAATCAAACTCAAATCAATGCCTTTTAAGACCTTTTAAATAACGATTCAAACAAGATATTTATTATCCATGGGAACTACTACCTGGGTAAAATACTATTCCAACAGTGCAATGATCACTACAGCACAATGACGCTTTTTTAAAATCATCTAACAACAGTGAAGTAGATTTTAAAAGACACCCACACAGGAAACGTCTAGCAGATGTGGAATCGGAGACCCTGAAATGCCAATGAAATTCAGCGACTGGTAGCGGCAGAGAAAAGGGGCGTGTAC
The DNA here is from genome assembly GCA_034780415.1 of Cichlasoma orientale. Lineage (NCBI taxonomy): Eukaryota > Metazoa > Chordata > Actinopteri > Cichliformes > Cichlidae > Cichlasoma > Cichlasoma orientale. The sequence goes on from JAVDPK010000656.1 coordinate 648,914, forward strand.
CAAGTTAAACTTCTCTATTTTGAAGTGACTACCAATTGGAGCAAAGAAAACTAGTGATTCATATATAAAGAAGTGGTAATTATGGTAAAAAACCAAGATGTAACCTCATTTATATAACAAAAAAAAAAAGTTAAAAAAAGTACTTTACATGTCTTTTTTTCTTTAAATTTAAATACAGTCAAATCAAATAACACAAATACAACTACATGAATGGGGTAAAAAGAAAGAGGTGAAAGTGGTGGGGGACGCAGGGTCATCTGAGTATCTTTGACCATAAAGCCCGACTCGTTTGCCTATTGGAGCCTTTTATGACTTTTACTGCTTCTAGATAACTTATAAACCAAAGACACTCTTTAAGCCGACTCGGCTCAAGCTGAACTAAATGATGACTGAGTCTGCGCTTTAAAGGAGGGGTGAAAGCACGATGCTATAAATGCAAGAAGTAGGCCTGATGAATAACACGACACAAATCAAGAGCTCTGTCACAGAAGTTAATGCAAAAGAATGATTATTCTATCCAGATCATCATGTTTTTAATAGCTGGAAGCCAAAATAATTAAAATTTAAATAATCACCAAGCCCCAAAATGTGGTAAACACTAGGGATGTGCGCGACTGGTCGACTACACATTTAAACACTGCTGCTCTCGCTAGCCTGCCCTAGAAATACTAGCTAGCTAAGCATTAACGTACAGCAGGTGGTAGATGTTACGAAGCCACCCTCTGCTAACCGGGGCTGCAGCCGTGAAGAATGGTTGCACCGCTCTCTGTGTGTGTGATGGGAAGTTTTAAAAAAGCAAGGTGAAAATTAAGCATACGACAGCTTCAGTACTTTAACTTAAGAAAATAATCACTTATGAGCAGTTTGTGTCAGAGTAAAGGGACATAACCACGATCTGCATAGGCGTGTGGACACTAGACTGCACGGATACAAAGCTGGTGGTGCGAGCATTGCTAACACTGGCAAATTAATATGACATTGTGTACATAAATACACCTTGTCCATCAGATTGCAGTTAGTCCTGAATATTTTCTGAGTGTTTTCTTTAGATTACTCAATTTTTCCAATTTTTTTCCCCTTGAATTTAAACATCCACTAAATTAGTTGCCAGGGACGTCCTCAGTAAATACATTAGAAAATGATGTTCAACTACAAAGTGATGATGAATATTACAAAGATTCCAATATATTTAAGTATGTTAACCCTAAGAGTGGATTGCTTTAATAGTGTGGTCTTTATTATATTTAAGTTTTATTTCCTTTATTATGACAATTTTAAAATGTTTTTACATTCTATATGCTCCTGACAGAAGAATGAGGGCCCACTTAAACAGAAATAATATAGCAATAACAGTGTGATATACAGTGAAACAGCCAGAATCTTAAAAATGTGGTGATAGAGTCAGGTCATGCTGGCCCAGCACTATACGTGAGCTATTAATTTCAGTTTTACCTTTGTATCTCTAATACTAACACCACAGTTTAACCACGAGAATAATGCATATGCAGCAACTTCAAACAGACTAAACTGCCATCCAATACACAACACTAAGCAGAGCTCCAAAGCTGCACAGATAACAACAGTAACCCCTGTGAAGGTGCAATGCAAGCAGAGGTGAGATACTCGGAGCTGCAGAAGTAAGACTGTTTCTCAGAATACAGGTAGGGAAAAACAAGCATGCACACATGGGAACTGTGAGTAACGATGCTGTACGAGCACAAGAAGCATCAGAGTGCGTTGTAGTGTAATGTAGGTGGGATTTTTCTATTCTAACAAGTATCCTCTCAGGATACAATATGGCACTGTGTTTTTGTTATACCAGCTATGGGAAAGTAGATCAAAGGCAAAACATGGCAGCAGGCTACATACAGCTGACTAGAGGGGACTGCGAGAGGCAGTAAGTGGTGCAGCTGCATTTATGGCTTTCTAGGATACATTATATGTTTCATCTTACTGTATTATACATCAGGATAATAATGGCAGAGTGGTTCAGTGCATTTACAAAGCACAATGTTAATGCTTCAAAAGGTCAGACGCACAAATATATATTATTTTTAGTATTCTGAAATACCAACTAACTCAAATGTACAAAATAATTCAAAGTATACCACTGTAAGTCACTTGGGAACTATAAATAGTCTTTCCCAGTCAGCAGCTGTTCAACAATGTATGAAAAAGTTCATTGAGTTCACGTTATGTAATATATAGGCTAGACTAGGTCACAGAGTAAGGTACATGTTTCCAATCTCCACTTCCGAATGAGGATGCACAGACCAGTTCAGCCAGCATTTCTCTCTATATCCCAGTTTATCTTGGACAGACTTCTCCTCCCTGCAGACCTTTACGAACACATGAGGGCACCAGTTGCAAGCAACAGCTAGAAACACCAAGTGCAAAATTCCTTAAAATCATCACAGGTGTGTGTGACATGTTTTAAACCTGCAGAAATTTTTGCTGAAACACATCTAAGCTATTAAAATCCAGAGCTTTATAAATACATTTTTTTGGACAGGTATGTTCGGCACCTTTGAGCAGGTAGCTTCATCAAACAAAAGATATTAAAGTAGCCTGATATCAGACAGAATTATCAGGTGTTTACACTCTGACTTTCATGTCTGGGCCCAGGTTAAAACAAAAGAGTGAATCACGCCTATGCGAATGAAAAAAGTTGAGAATAATTATTTGAAAGCAACATGGAATCCCCAAGAGATGTACTGCATTATATCCTAGATATTAATAGCATAAACTGATGCAGAAAAAGTGAAAACTGATGCAAAAAATTCACCATTAATAAAGAGCTAAGTGCCTGGCACTTAAACCTACATCCAGGATTGACAAGTACCAGGGGCTGAAGGAACAACTGGAGCAGATGTGCAAGGTGAGAGCAGTTCCAGCAGATCCCAAACACATAAGAGCAAAGAGGAGCAGCTACGTGTAACAGCTAGAAGCAGACATGTGGCTCTATTGGGCAGAAAAAGGCACGGCAGAAAGGTTTGAAAATGGGCATAAATCTTGCTGAAAAGCTATTAAAATTCAGGAGCTTATAAATACATTTGGACAAGTGTAATTTGCACATTAAAGCAGGTTATGTCCCCAAACAAAAGACACAGAAGTAGCCTGCTATCAGACGTATCTCCTGTTTGGACTGCAAACACAAGAGACCAGAAATAACAGGAATAATGCTGAATGAGTAAAGTTGAGAATAACTAGTTGAAAGCAATACCGAATGCATGAGAGACTTACTGCATCATATCCCATATATTTATAGCATAAAGTGATGCAGAAAAGGTGCAACAACAACAACAACAAAAAAAAAAGAATCACAGAAAATGCAGCAAATAAGCGCCTGGTGCTCCTGATGTACTGTGAAAAATTAAACCTATGCTCAGAACTGAGAAGTACCAGGGGCTAAAGGGACAACTGGAGCAGACGTGGCTGGAGCATTGGGGGCTGTAAGCCCCAGACTGGGGGCAGCAGATCCCAAACACATAAAAGCAAAGAGCAGCTACATGCAACAGCTAGAAACCGACATCTGGCTCTGCTGGGTGGAAACAGCCGGTGTAAACCCACCGCTTTGACAGAAAGTGCTTGCATTTGTTTAAAAAAACGGGAAAATAGTCCCAGGTTGATTCATTTTTGTGGTTTGAACTGGTTCTTGCACTTGCTACAAACTAGGTAGGCGTTAAATCGGTTGTAAATGATGTAAGATGCTAAATGGGCCTGTAGCACTTAAGAACAAGTGTAAAATGAACGGCACGCCGTATGATACGACCACAATAAAACAACTTTCACACAGCCATGATTAATCTGCTCACCCGCACTCGGAAGCGGAACATGGCGAGGCGGACACAGTGGCTGAGGCAGGCCGGGGGCAGGAACCATGCCCGGGGAGGCGGGGTGGCCTTGCTGCCGACGTGGTTGACTATCAGCTGCGCCGTCTGTCGCTGGCTCTGAGCTCGCCGCGCCCATTCGGGCCAGCGCTCCTTCCCCAGGGTGCCGTTGAAAACCACGACCAGCTCCAGGCCACCCTGGTACAAGCAGGCCTGCGACAGGGCGGCCAGGTATCCCAGCATGGCGTTCCACTCGCCTCCGCACACCCAGTCCGTTTGGTAGCCGCCGTACAGGCGCTGCAGGCCGGAATCAGCGTCGATTAGGATCCTGGCAGGCGGGGGCGGGGGAGGCATGGGCCCGGGGTGATGTGGGTGGTGGTGTGGGTGATGATGGTGAGGAGGCTGGCGGGCCGCGGTACGGGCAAGTTTGAGGAGGTCCACGGGGACCGTGGCCCCGGGACACCGCTTCTCTAAGTACTCCTGAAAGCCCTGGACTCCCATGACGGTGTTATTGAGCCGGTGCGTCTGGCCGGGAGCGGGCTCTGAATACGTCCTGTACGCCGTGTTTGTAAGGTGTTGTGGGGCGAGACTTACAGCTAGCTGTGCACTCCGGGGGCAAAGCTAACTGGTCTCCGATGTAGTGACAAAACTGTAGTTTACTTAACCCTGCAAAACAACTTGGCAACCACGCTGACTAGTACAACGAGTCACCATGCACTAGCGTGTCTGGTAGTTATCCTAAGATACCGAAATGCCAATTTTTCTTTGTCAGTTTTGGTCGAGGGTGCTCAGTTTAGTGTCCATCCCTGTGGATTTTTGGTGAGATGCCAGAAAAGGCCAGTGTAGCTACCTACCTACCTACCAGAAAAAGTTCAACACGTTTCCTGCTCCCATAATTTGGCTTTAACACGACCAGCTTCCAAAACGCAGTCGGCAGCGAGTAACGGAAATGCAGCGAGGTGGTAGATGTTACCGAGAAATGTCTGCAAAATTAAAGAAAATCCCGCTGTTTGGTGCACATGAAACAGATGCAATACTGCGCTTTTTAGTTAGCAAACGCACAGGCTGGATGGCCAGTTCGCGGACATGATGTTAAACCGAGCAGCTTTTTTTTTTTTTTTTTAATCTGATAGATGAAAATATTCACATTAATTCGGCACTGGCTTTGGAAATTTCAGCACATGTGCAGCATCAGCGTGTAGGATAACCGGTGTCAAATTTGTAATTAAAAACAAACTAACGAGCAGCGTGCCTGGCTGCACTAATATTTGCTAACTGTGGCTAAGCTGCTAGCTGCTGCTGGCAGGGTCCCCGGCGTGATTTGACGCGTCAACTCCCGAAGACCTGGTCCGGGGCGGACACGACGCGGAATGAGATGGATGTTTGACGAAAGAAAAGAAAAGTAACTAAAAGAAAATAAAAATAAAAGCCCGATGGTGCCTCCCTCGCTTTCTTCCACGCTCACGGCTTCATGTTGCAGAGGGGAACGTTACTTCCAAGCGACGTCAGCCATCTTGCGACTTCCTCGCGGCCCAGTGGAGTGGGAGGGAAGGCGGAGGGAGGCGAGGAAGGAGGCGCGGCCGAGTGTGGGGAGCGATGGGAGTTGTAGTCTGAATATGGCGGTGCGTCCGTCCGGAACGCAAGCGGCGGCAAAGAGAAAAAACTACAACTGCCAGCGACGGTTTGTATGAGGATAAAAAAGCTGGAGAGTAGCAGTTCTCCAAGTGGTCCACAAGTGAATCAAGTACAGACGTGAATATTTGTCCGTTTACTGTGAAGACTCATATTTTACCTCTTAAATAATAACACAAAAAACAAAAATTTATCCACAATATAGCTGCCGTTTTACTTGGCTAATTTTGGCACACCTATCACTACCTTGGTGAAAATCTAAAACATTTCATTTTTGGAATCATATTAGTAAAAAGTGACAAATAGAAAAAAGTTAAATATGAATTGGTGGTACTTTTACACAAGGTCAGCTACGTCAAGTGTAACAGGTAGGACGGCGCTGTCCCACCTGTCCTGGAGCGCTGGGAGTTTGTTGCCCCCTTGTGGCTGCGTACAGAAAATGTTTTTCTTGGGAGGGAAAAAAAATCTGGATATGACCAGAAGAGTAAATGAGCACGTTTATGTGTTACTCAGGGGGGATAGTATTAAATGAGAAGTGCTGAGAATAGGTATTTGAAAGCGTCGCAGTGCCTCACATCTGTCCAGCAGCAACTCATCTGCTCTGTCATGTTAATGGTGTATTTCAACCCTGCACTTAACCCTCTGTACACTAAGTCACCTTATTACACTGTTATACTGAGCCACTTATAGTATTGGGGGGAAAAACTTTATTTAAATGTATACTTTATATAATTTCTTTTGATTTGAAGTTAGTTTTTTATCTTATTAAGATATTTGTTTAGTCAGCTTGCATTTTATTTTATTTATTTAAGCTATATGCTATTCTATTTATTTAAGCTGTTTTGTTACAGTAGGCTCTGTTTATAGCTGCTGTAATCAAATAATTTCCCAACCTTTGGGATAAATAAAATATATCTTATCTAATTAGATAAGATATACTTAGATTAATTCTCCAGCAGGTTGGCAAAACCTCCTTGTCACCTGTAGTTTGCCCAGCTACTCTTTAAGCTGTAGTGAAACGTTGAATCAAATTAGAAATGGAGACCATTCACCTTCAAAGTAAAAGTTGTACCTTTTGACAAGCTGCAGCTCTGAGGCACACCTTTTATTTCAAAGGCAAACATTTGATGGCACACTTTTTCAAGTTTAATAATGATGGGTGAGTAGTTAGTGAGTATTTGCAGACAAACATGAAAAATTGCAGGCAACTGTGGAAATCTGACCGAAGCGATCACCAGGAGGTTTTTGGTGCTGCGCCTTCTTTGCAGCTGATCTCATCCAGTGAAAGCCAGCATCCTTCCCATGAGCCACCCCATTTAAAAACCCTGGAAACGCCCCTGCCCGCAGGGCTCAAATAAAACCTACGCCCATGTATAAAACAGAGAGATTAACGTGACTGCGCGGCTCGTCCCCGTCTCTTCCTGTTTTCCTTCCATCCACGGGGAGCGTGAACATGACGATCCGCTCTGTGCGCGCTCTGTCCGGAGCCCTGAAGCCGCTGTTCAGCCACCGATCACCGCAGGTAGGAGCAGCCTCGGACCGCAGCTACCTGTTGAACAGAGCGTGTTTTGACCCGTGAAAGAGGTTCGCAGGTTTATTTAACCGAGCAGCGCAGTCAGTGCGTGCAGATTAACTGCTGGTTAGTTAGCTGGTTTATGTCGCTGTCCGTTCAGCACCACAGGTCAGCGCTCAGTTCACGTCAGCTTTTTACATTTACTCTGCAATTTGAGGAGCTTTCCTCCTGTTCCTGCTGCCAACTGTAAGCCTAGACTCTAACTTTCCGCTGCAAGGTCATAAATTATTCAAAGACCGCAACTCTGCATCTAGTAAAGGCAGTAGTAAAGTTCCTTTTTTTGGGGGGGGGGGGGGGTCCGTGAATTCATGCTTTTATTGTAATCTAGTTTTATACTTTTCTTGTCTTAGTTTCTTTTATGGCTGATGTTACTCTGGTTAGATGTAACATGTTCAGAGCAGGTATAGCAATGCCAACATTTGACTCAGTGTGCATGCATCCCAGTCTCAATAAACAAATGTAACAGAGCCCCATCAGGCTAGTTGTGTTGACAAAATTTGTGCAAACTGACAGCCTGAAATACATTTCCTCTATCTTTTCATTTTATTTGAGCTTTGTCAGATGCAAATCCAAACATATACTATTTCCAAAAATGATCACTCACACATCCAAATCATTGAATTCAGGTGTTCCGGTCACTTTCATAGCCACAGGTGTATAAACCAAGCACCGAGGCATGCAGACTGCTTCTACAAATATTAGTGAAAGAATGGGTCGCTCTCAGGCGCTCAGTGGATTCCAGTGCGATACTGTGATAGGATGCCTCCTGTGCAACAAGTCCAGTCATGAAATTTCCTCACTACTAAATATTCCACAGTCAACTGTTGTTGGTATGATAACAAAGTGGAAGGGACTGGGAACTACATCAACTCAGCAACAATGTGGTAAAATGTAAAAATCACAGAGTGGGGTCAGCGGATGGTGCACAGAGGTCACCAACTTTCTGCTGAGTCAGTCATTACAGACCTCCAAACTTCACGTGGCCTTCAGATTAGCTCAAGAACAGTGTGTAGAGAGCTTCATGGAATGGGTTTCCATGGCCAAGCAGCTGCATCCAAGCCTTACATCACCAAGCATAATGCAAAGTGTCAGTTGCAGTGGTGTAAAGCACGGCGTCACTGGACTCTAGAGCAGAGCAAATCTCCATAAACACTCCTAAAGCTTGTGGGAAGCCTTCCTAGAAGAGTTGAAGCCGTTGTAGCTGCAAAGGGTGGGCCCGCATCATATTAAACCCCGTGGATTAAGAATGGGATGTTACTCAAGTTTATATGCGTGTGAAGACAGACGAGCGAATCCTTTTGGCAGTCTAGTGTATGCCCCAGTTTTTCCACAATCATTGACTCTGCTGTCATTAAATGTTACAAATCACAGTGTGACGGCGAACTGCTTTCACATTAGTGTTTGTTTTTCTGTCTTTGTGATCCATTCGGCTTGTCGAGGCCAATAATTACTTTAAGCTTTCCAGACATTTTCCACTCCTGTGTAGTAATGCTAGCATCACAGCATTGAAAAACTGTTCAGTGGCCCCAACGGGACCATATGCAGTCTGGTTTGATCTCAAGTAGTTCTGGCCAGTAAAATCATTGTATAAGGACATAAGGACACCCCGCTTTTATTGCCAATAAATTGTATAATCTGCATAAACTAAAATATTTGAGGGTTTGATTGTTTTTTTCTACATTTCTGACACTTTTTAGAATAATGTCTACATTATGTAGATGTTCTGATTTATTATTTATCAGTTTATCACTTTTAGTGCTTATTTTGTCTGCAGGTAACCACTTTTTTTTTCTCGGTATCTTTAGGTTTATGAGGCGACAGCACACACGTCCACCTACACTGTAAGTTCTATGACCTTCCTAACCCAATAACCCCCCCCCCCCCCCCGTGATTCACCTGAAGAGTTGATTCTCCGGGAAAATGTGGGTCCTCATAAGTCTCAGCCTCTCCTTTGTCCTGTTTTCTCTCCCCGCTCTGCTCCTTCCTCCGTCCACCCACACGAGACCATAGTGAGTATGGATGCTTATAAGTCTTGCATTAGATTTCAGCGCAACAGTTTGTCCAGTTGTGTGTCCAGTAGAGTCTTCTCAGTAGATTTTTAGGGTTGTATCTACAATGTGTGTGTGTTCTTGTGCATTATAGCCTCCACCTGCTCGGTATGGAGGCAGACACACTGTGACACTAATTCCTGGAGACGGCATCGGACCGGAGCTGGCCAAACATGTGTGTGAACTATTCCGGTGAGAATTTACTCTCATGCACACACACACACACACACACACACACACACACACACACACACACACACACTCAGGTTTTGGTTTTTTGTAGTGACCCTCTGCTGAATTTAACTAAAACCTTCACCATCAGGGACATTGTTTTAGCAGTTTGTGTGTACGCACACTTCCTTGGGAGGCGTTTCCTTTTGTAAATGATGTGTGGATGGATGTAGTACACACCGTCCAGCACTAGTTTAACTGCTGATATTTCTTTCTCACAGTACACGTACATTTTAGACATAAAGTCAGGTCATTTTACGAGCTTTTAAACTATTTAGATTTCAGTTATAAGGCTTTCTGTCAATTTTTGACCAACAAATTATTTGGTTGACCTTGAAGACCTTCGTGGATATAAGCCAAATTTGAATGGACTTTTAACATGACCATACTCGGCACCTCTAGTTTAATCAGAATTCATTCCAAACCTTCCAAACGAGCTATCGTGTTTACAGTTCACGCACACAGAGGCTGCCAAAAACAAAGTCCTCGGCGGACCTAGTAAGGATTTTAAATTACGAGTTCATACAACCAATCTGAGTTGCATGTCTGAGCTCCTCAATCTGTCTCTTAGGTTGAGTCTAGCCATCATACAGAGAAAACTCTGCATGATGGCTGGGCAACACTGATGCCACACAAATCCAAAGGTCTTCCTCATGCTTCCCCTTTCTGTTACTTGTAAATATTACTTGTAAATAAGATCCTGAGGTACTCGAACCTTCTTGCTTGGAGCTGCCTCTCTCCCCGCCCCAGAGGGAGCAGTCTTAGCAAGCTTAAGTTGGATAAGCAGTTAAGAAAATGGATGGCTGATAAGTTTCCTTTGGCTCTTGCTAAAACCATAAATCGATGCAGAAAGGGCACATGCTGGTGCATTAGCAGTCACCAGAATACCAGGATTTAAGAGGCTGATGTTCAGAATTTCCCACGGGATGTCCCCACACTCACTCCTTAATGTTCAGTTGGAACACACACACACACACACACACACACACACACACACACACACACACACACACACACACACACACACACACAC
>JAVDPK010000656.1:659360-678866 GCA_034780415.1 Cichlasoma orientale
ACACACACACACACACACACACACACACACACACACACACACACACACACACACACACACACACACACACACTGCTAAAATTAAGCCACTGAATGATTTTCTTTATCCGTGTTCACCGTCAGATTCTGCTGTGTGCCCGTGGACTTTGAAGTTGTGAATGTGGACTCGACTCAGACCTCAGAGGATGATATCAGTAACGCCATAACGGCTATCAGGCGCAATGGAGTCGCGCTGAAAGGTAATTGTGGGAAATGTGCCATAAATATAGGTGCAAGGCAGAAAATATGCAAAAGAAATGTTTAAAATGTTATTTTTCATTTTGTGTTATTCGGCAAAATTATGTGATTGAAATAAACATAATGTTGCTCTAAAAAAACAACACAAAAAACAGTTTAGCTTTTTATCTTCTAGACATAAATATGTTTGTTTATTTAGGAAACATTGAGACCAACCACAACCTGCCGCCCTCCTACAAGTCCAGAAACAACCTCCTCCGGTGAGTCCACCGCTCCTTAATTTTCAGCTGTAACTTTTAGCTGACAAACACCCGTCGTGTTACGGAGTTCGGGCTCTCTGTGAATGCGCACCTCTTCCTGTTTGCGTGCGTCTTCCTCTCTGCAGTACCACTCTGGATCTGTACGCCAATGTGATGCACTGCCAGTCTCTGCCAGGAGTGAGGTCGCGCCACACAAACATCGACATCATGATCATCAGGGAAAACACGGAGGGAGAGTACAGCAGCCTGGAGCATGAGGTGTGTCTGTGTGTGTGTGTGTGGGGGGGGTCATCATCTCTTTTAGTGGGCCTCTAACAAATCAGCCCCTGTTTTATCTCCTCTGCACGTCTGCAGAGTGTGCCGGGCGTCGTTGAAAGTCTGAAGATCATCACCAGGACCAAATCTTTACGCATCGCCGACTACGCCTTCAAGACAGCCCGAGAGAAAGGACGCAGACGAGTCACCGCCGTGCACAAAGCTAACATCATGTCAGTTTCTGTGCCTCTAGCACATCAGCCTCTTTTCTTAGATATTATTTGCTCCACTCACCTTTCGTGTGTTTTCTCGGAGCAGGAAGTTGGGCGACGGCCTCTTCCTGGAGTGCTGCAAGGAGGTTGCCAGCGGTTACCCTGAAATCGCCTTCGACAGCATGATTGTGGACAACACAACTATGCAGGCACGTCCATGCTTTGTGTGGCCTCTGTGTAATCATGTAGCTCACATTTGTATTGATGTAAGACTCACACCTGAGTTTGTTGAAGACAGACGGAGTTTTCTGACTCGATGTCCAATCAACTTTGCTCTGTGTGCTCGCTTCTCCAGCCTGTAAACATGTCCTGAAGTTAATTTTCTTGTGTGTATTTTTCAGCTGGTTTCCAGGCCTCAGCAGTTTGATGTGATGGTCATGCCTAACCTGTATGGCAACGTTGTGAGCAACGTGTGTGCTGGATTGGTGGGCGGACCCGGGCTAGTGCCCGGAGCCAACTATGGAGAGAACTACGCTCTGTTTGAGACGGTGAGACAGGCTGTCTCTCAAATTTAATCACCTTATTAAAAAAAAAAAAGGGGCGGCCACTTTGATTTATGATGCAGGGAGCTGTAGCCGATCACTGTCTGCTAGGCCTCACCTCCACTAATTGGTGTCACTGAACCTAGTGTTTCTTCGACGTCTGGTTTTCAGTGGGGTTTTGTTTGGGTGGATAGAAGCTCACGGCTGAGCGGTCTGGGTGATCCTCACATGTGAAAATGCCCTCAGCAGCTGAATCCCAGTTCTACTCCTGCTCAGCTGGTCCTTTGCTCTTTTCATTCACCTGCTCTTTTTTATATGCTCTCTTATGATTGTCTAATAATTATTAACGCCACCCCTTTTCATGTGAGCGCACAGGGGAAACCCTGGGTTAACTCTGTGCAGCAACATTTAAATGGACATCCCGCTTTTCTGAACGTGCTCTTCTCTGTGCAGGGTACCAGGAACACCGGGAAGAGCATCGCTAACTGCAACAGCGCGAACCCCACGGCCATGCTGCTGGCCTCCTGCCTGCTGCTGGGTCACCTGAAGCTCCACTCTTACGCCAGCATGATCCGCAGAGCCATCCTCTCCACGGTCACCGACACCGGGGTACGAGCCGACTGATCGCAGGTTGCCAGTAACAAGCTGCATGCTGGCAGCATTTGACTTTGGTTCGTTATTGGTCAGTGCGGATCCGAGTTATGCGTTTAATAATGCATACTCTAAATGGGTCATCTCTTTGGTTTTCCAGCTGCACACCGCTGATCTGGGAGGTCAGGGCTCCACATCTGAAGTCGTCCAGTCCATCATGGATGCTGTTCAGCGCGCTGGACCTCGCACACAGAGTAACTAGACTGGACTGTACCTTTGCTCAGGAGCTCTGAGCTATAATAAACACATAACAGGAAATTTGGTTGATTGTAAGACTGGACTGAAGTTGTAATGTGTGCACAGCTTTTCCTATGAGGGCTCCGTATCAAGCAGAAATATCTATTAGTACTATGATATAGATTACATTTAGATTTCCTGAAATAGATATAGATATAGATACAATCATGGTATTTACTTAATGAAACAAAAAAAGGCCTACAGGTAGACACAAATGCGTTGCCTTGCAGGTTTTCTAGTAGGCGGAGCAACTAGGAGCACCTGGCTGGTCTGCGTGGAGCATTTAAAAGCTGGCTGTCTCAGTCTTTGTTCTCCATGGACACAGCTCCATATTATTCAGTTGGTTTCAGCCTGATTATTTTAGGTTTTAAACTATGCAACATCATACACCAGGTGTTCAAACACTCAACGAACTGCTGACACACCGATAACACCAGTAAAACTCAAAGCTAATTATAGTTTCTGCTTCTTTTGTGTAATAAGCGGTTCAGTTTTGGTGCAAGCCGCGTCTCTCCAATGATTTGTCGAGGCTCATGACAGCATTCGTTCTTTTTGTAAACTTTTGTAGAGTTCTGGTAATAAAGGACTGCACACCTCCCTGCACTCACATTTTGAGCATAATTCAAAAAGAAGACGAAACGCACGAGAAACGACGTTGAAGATTCGATTTACTGACGGAAAAATATTATTGCTGTTTTTCACATTTTCTGTAGGTGACACTGAAAAAACTACAATTTCCTGCACCTAATGATGACTAGGCAGATTTAATGTATGGATGGAAAATAAGGATAAATAATTAAGTGCTTTGTCATATAATGTCATAATTCCAAATGAGCAAAAACCAAGGAATCTCTGAGATTTTGCATGTTATTATTTATATTAGTTTGGATAACTTCCAACAGTGCATAGTGAAATGGGTAAACTCCGCCGTGGCTGAGCATGAGCGAAACAAGCGCCCCAGGCCTGGCCTGTAAGATTAATCTGGACTGAAATCGGACAAGACAAGAAGCAAAAACCTGACACTTGTAGCTGGAAGTGGTTGACTCCTGAAAGGGTAGACTTCACAAACAAGGACTTTACAGTCACTTCTAGAAGATACAGGAAGCCAATTCACTGACACAAGCTGTGAGATTTCAGTATGCGTGACCTGCTTTGGAAGGATAAATTTCTTCAGTAAGAACAGAGCACAGCAGGTAGATTTGCTGACAAAAACAACAATCTCTCTCTTGACTGTGCTCCAACTAAAAACAACCCACCAATTTATGCTCAAATTAAAGCTAATTAAAGCTCTGTTGTTCATGCTTACTACTTAAGAGACATCAGAAACCTGTTTATACACAAACAGCGGAGCAGCAGCAAGCCTCATGTTTGCCTGTTTCTGTGTGTAAGTTTGAGGTCGCTCTGCGGGCCCCTCGATAATTAGAGGCCTCTCCAAATGAGGGAGCAATCGAGGGGAAGCAAGCAGATTACCGCCCCGTCGCAGAGAGGAGGAATGAGAGAGGGAACTGGAATGCAGGGCAGCGAGACACAGAAGAGGGGAAAACATTGGAGCAGGGGTGAGAGGGAAAAAGGTTGCTGAGAAAGACAACTCTCCTTCTGTTGCTGCTGCCTTCTCATTTCTCTCCAAAAACCTGAGCTCCCATCTGTCACAACATCTGACGCGCTCTCTCTGCCCGCCTGTTCCCACCCCTCTCGACCACCCGCTGATGCAAAATCACACGTACGCATATTAGTTTGTGCGTACGAAGAGCCTTTGATCGTTCTGAAAGCCTAATAAAGCAAATCTCATTTCATCTGCTGGTGCATGTTCCCTATGATCTGCTCTGAAGGTGGATCAAAAGCAGGGCCAACAGCAACATGTTTAATATCAATAATCAGGAGGAAATCACATTAATTCTCTCTCTCTCTCTCTCTCCTTCCTCTCCCACTTTTCATGAATTCAAGAAAGCCGAGGAGAGAGAGAGAGAGAGAGAGATGTGCTAAAGAGGAGAGAGAGGAGAAACAGCAGTGTGAGTTGGCAGAGGTCACCATCAGTGTAATAAGCACACACAGACACACACACACACACACACTCACACTCACACACATGCAGCAGACACAGCATGGATGCGGCTAGTGTGTTCAACAGCAGATCAGGTTGTCCCGGCTCCTACAGATGCTTCACGGGACGCTGAGGAGGAGGAGGTGAGTCGGCTGCGTTTGCTCCTATTTTTCCTCACATTTGTCTGTTTTCTGTGAAAATGGGGAATTAAAATCTGCATGTTAATGTTCATTTTAGCGAGGCAAGTTAAACCTCTTATGTCACACTATTGGAGGGTTAGAAATATTAGAGGAGGAATAAAAAGCAGCTTTTTTTTTTAGTCAAGAATGATAAATATCCACTTAGAGGATTGCAGAGAAAGATGGACCGGATAGATTTTAGCTTTGTGACTTCTGCAAAGAAGAATAGGTGTTAACCAGCAGGTGTCCAGACTTCTAATAGGATTAAAAGAGCCCAAAGATGTCAACAAACTCGAGTGCATGAGCTGGAGGGAATTCTCTGTTTGTCTCCAGTGCTTCCAACCTGCCGCCTCCGGCTGATGGGAAAACATTTTCTCGTCTGCCGACTGAAATATTTACATCTTTAAAAGGTTTAAATTCACCAGGCTATGCAAAGATTTTCCAGCTGCAAGCTAGAAAAGGAAAAATCTGATGATTTTTGTCATTTTTATAAGCAATGACCAAATGACCTTAAATATAAAGCAGGTGTCCGATCTTCATCAGCGGTCTCAGCTGCTCAGTTGTTGATTTAAACGTATGCACGGGCTGGAGTGAAGCCTGTATTTAGCTCCCGTGGAGCGCTTTCAAACCGTCACCTCCGGCTGAATGGGAAACATTTTTGCACCTGCAGACTAATATTTACATCCTGAAATGCCTCATTCTGCCAGAGCAGCCTATTAATTTCAACACAAAACATGAAAAAGGAGAACGCGAAGAAAAATCTGATGACTTTTCTTTAGTTTTGATGTTGGAGGAATTATTGAAAACCTTCGCTTAGGTAATGAAGTCCTGCAGTAAACATGGTACCTCATAAAAATATGAAAGTGCTCCATTTAGAAGAAAAAACTTTTACTCATGTAGTAGATTATTTTTACTGTGTGCGTTCATGTAGATGCAGGACTTTTTGACTAGTCTGAAAAAGCTCTGTATTAATCAAGTCTATTTAAAAACCAGGAATGGAGTCTGGCAAATATTAATTGAGTTATCTGCATCCCCACACCATCATTAAGGGACAGACAGATCTGTGTATTCTTTTAATGTAACATGGTGCATAAATTTAATGCTCCTGTGTTATGTAAGCTAAACTTTCAGTTCAGTACAGTAAGTGAGCAAATTTTATGCAGGGTCAAAGAGCACAGGGCGTAGGCTCATATCACTATACACTCACCAGCCATTTTATAAGGTACACCTTGCTACTGCTGGGTTGGACCCAGAGGTTTTGGTTCATACCCTCGTTTTTGATTTGTATAGATTATAATATTACTTCATTATTATTTACAGATAATGAAAATATGCGAGTGATCGTAAATGGCACCACGCCAGACCCTGATCTAATGCAGTTTTGCAACACAAATCAAACCCATCAGTTACGTGATCTTCGAGTAGATGATCTGAGATGTTCCAGCCTCAGCGTGCACACTAATTACAAGAGAAACTGCCAAAGCGAGTCTGCTGTATAACAGGTTACACAGGCAGCACAGTCCCTCCTCGATCTTGGAGTGAGGCTGGGTGAGATTGGGTCTAGTTTCATGACCAATCATCGTCAGAAAGTGTGCTCTCAACAAAAAGCTTGCTCTTGACTGAAGTCATTACGTGGTCTACCTGTCACGTCCTGAAGACATCACAGACCGTGTGGCACGGGGAAGGCGGGGAGTTGCACAGGGAACTAAGATCTATAGTCTTTCTCAAACTGACGAGAGCTTTTTGAGATAAGAACAGACCTCTGGAAGTATGTGGATGATGTGAATCCCGTAGTCTGCAGCAGACCCTGTTTGGTCTTGGCGTCTGGAAACGGGAACACAATACAAAAGTCAACCCAATAAAATGTTAAGCTTAACACATTACCAGCATGAAACAATCACCAGCTCTGCCGACTCTTCATTTATCAGAACATACAGGAAGTGTGTGGCAGGTAAAGTCCTTGAGGTCATCATTCAGGGTAACTTCCACTGGGACAGAGGGCAGAGCACATAATGACCTCATCCAAGAGGTCAAGTTTCTTTTGCTTTATATTGCCCAAAGAGTACCTAATCTGGTATCTGAGGCACAGAAGTGGTTCCTGTCTACAAAGGCTGCGTGCATCTGGTGATGGAGTCTGCAGTTTCTGTCTGTCACACTTTGCTTGACTGCAGAGCAGCTCAAACACTGAAAAGTACCCAGAAACAGGCCTGGGACACCCAGAAAGCTCTTTGCACACTTGCATTCTGCTGGAAAGCTGTTTAAGTCTCACTTTACTTGCTACTTTGAAGAAGGGCTCGACTACAGCTCGTGATTTATTGAGATGCAGAATTCAAATAAAAGCTATATGGCGATTAGACTCAGATGAGCCACCACAGCAGAACGGAGACACAGCAATGATGGGACTTAGGACAGGATCCCCCAGAGTCTACACGATGGTAGAGAAGATGAAGATGGAGGCTCGGATGGAGCTCTGAGTAACCAGTGTGAGGTGGAAATGGGGAGGAGTCTGAAAGGCAGAATGACAGAAGAGCGCTGAGATTTAAAGCATGCAGAACAGAGGCTGAAGGTGACTGGACCAGAGTAATGATGTAAAGGATAAACTAGCAGCCTGAACACTCAGGAAAGCAGGCAGATGAGTGAATATAGATCTTTCTTACTGAACGTGAATGATGACATCATGAGAGCAGTTGTCTGCAATGTTAATTTAATCTGAGCCAGAGCAAAGGTGTGAATCATCATCAGATTTACACAGCCCTGTAAGTGACCTCAGAGAGGTGAGCTGGTTAAGTAAAGAAGCCTCCTTGGCTCGTTTTTTAAATTTACATTTCTGTGTAGTGACAGCTGACTGAGTGGATCTCAAACTGTTCAGTTTTATTAAAAAATGTAACTACTTGTGAACCTCTTCAGAGCGTCTGACAGAAAAAGAAAGGGAACATTCTGAAGTGTTTTTTTTATTTTTTATAGGATATGCTGAACAGTTTTATTTGAGATCAAATGAATCATCTTGTGTTCAGGTAACTGAAGATTGAGATCGACACCTCTGCCTTAAACAAACAGAACCAGAGAGCGCTTTAACAATCACAGTTTGTGTTCCAGCATTCAGAAAAACAAAGAGACTGAACGTGTGTATACAGACGTTTATACAGTTCAGCACACACACAGACGCACAATCACAGAGGCATGCAGAGAGGGCCCCTCGGAGCAAATGTGAAGGCGGTAATAAGGTCCCTGTTGTTTGACCAGTCTCCAGTGATCAGCATTACACACTAACTGCCAATTAGCACCTGATACAAAACCAAATCCACAGATTTAACAACAAAATGTTTTATAGTCAATGAAAACACGTTTACTCGAGTACTTTAGTTCACTTTTGAGGTACTTGCATTTAAGTTCCTAAAAAGCAATAACACTGTCACATCACCCATTACTGAGGTCCCATTGTGGCGCCTCAAGGACCCACTGTACCCACTATTGTTGTCCTCTCAAATAGCGGTGAATGCCAAAAGTGACATCACATCCCCCTAGTGCAAGCCCAGCTCTGGTGTTGCTTTGGCCCCTCTCAGTTTTTAGGACCTGCTGCAGCCCAGTTGAAGAGATGATTGTACGATTGTGTTTTTACCGCGACTTTAATGGCATCGGTGCAGAAGCTCAGCGATTCACAGAGAGAGGTGCTGCAACAGCTAGAAGAGATGAGACTTTCTTGAGAAAATTTGGACTCTTCTCCTCCCGTACCAGCACTGATGTGGAGGTTTTGTCTGAATGGCGACGCCTGTGAGTCAGGAGAAGACTGCAGCGAGTACCCAAGCCCTCGGTGCTGATATAAACGGTGGACTGTGGTAACATCAGTGTTTGTGTGCGATACAGCCAATGCAGGGACCATAATGGGGCCCTCAAGCTGAGGGTGTTTTGAAGCCGGACGTGATGAGCGAGGCGTGGATTTAAATGACAAAGCAGACCCTGCTTCGCCCCCTATTGCTCATTCGAAAGAGTGCAGTTCAATGCACTAAAGATAATGGTTACATATCACTTTAAAGGTCCTGCTTGTTTTATAGCTGACTGCAATCAAATTGCTTTCATGGCGATGATTAAGGTCCACTCTGTCTTTCTTTGGCATTCCTCTCCTTTCCCAGCCAGCATGTCGGTCTCCGTGATAACTGACACATATCCATCCATCGACTGGTCAGTGGTCTCCGAGACCCCCACGGGCGCTAATGTCACAGAGTGGCAGCGAGACGCCCTGCTGGCGGTGGCTGAGGTGGTGGTGCTGGCGGTCATCTTAGTGATGGCGTTACTTGGTAACGGGTTGGTCCTGGTGGTGTTGCTAAGGCGAAGGCAACACCACAACCCCCTGCACCAGTTCATGCTCAACCTCTGCGTGGCTGACCTGGTGGTGGCGCTATTCCAGGTAACACACACATTCACACTGTGTATTACCTGTGCATTATACGGCATTGCATATAGTTGCATGTAGTTGTAGATATTATCTGAAAATGTGTGTGGCGAGTTATGTATGAAGTTTGAAATGTGTACATAAATCTGTAATTCACTGAAGTTTGCAGATGTATGCAGAAGTTTGCAAATATGTGCACCTACATGTAAATGTGAACAAAAGTTTGGAAAAGTGCAAACGACTGCGTAAATGTGCACTCAGAAACGTCAGTGTGCAAACAAATAAATGTGCACAAATGTTTGTAAATGTGTGCACAAATCTGTGAGATTTTGCATGTGCATACAAGTCCGTAAATGTGCACAAAGATGTGCACATGTGTGGAATATATGATTGTGCACACGAATCTGTAACTCCAGATTTTGAAAGTGCAAAAAAAAATTTAAAAAGTCTGTGAATATGTGTAAAAGTGCACCATAAATCACAACCCTCCACACAGAAGCTACCCTGCTACATGTTACTACAATAGCACACTAAGATAATAACCCCGTGTATCCTTCCTTCCTCTCGGAGGTGTTGCCCCAGCTCGTGTGGGACGCTAAGGGACGCTTTCCCGGCCCTGACTTCTTGTGTCGCCTGGTGAAATACCTTCAGGTCCTCGGCATGTTCGCCTCCTCCTACATGATCGTGGCCATGACGGTGGACCGCCACTACGCTATCTGCTGCCCCCTGCAGGCACATCGCAGCGGGGCCACGCAGCGCTGGAACAGCTTCATAGTGCTGGCCTGGGTCCTGTCGCTGGTGCTCAGCCTGCCGCAGGTAGAACACAACAAAGAGGCTGGGCGCAGATCTGCTCCCGAGGTGCTGATTACTGTCAGGCTGGTCTTGTTTTAGGATTAACATTAAAAAGCGTGAACACGAGGTGATGCACTCATGTTTAAACATCAGGGCACGATGTTGGTCAAATAAAGATCAGGGGTGTCACTGCGGGCGCAGGCTTTTAACTTCAAAGCCTCTCATCAAACTCATTTAGGATTCATTTGCACTTTGAAACACAGGCAGTGGTTTAATATGTAACTTTTACTTAATGCTACTGAAATAGGTGAAACACAGTACACAGAAACAAAAAGGTAATACTCCATTCTGATATATATTGCCAACGATCCCTTTTTCACATTAAAATATGAAGCTGTAAAATTAGCACCACAGATCCAATTTATAGCTTGAAGTGAACACAAAGATCATTATGTGTGTCTTCATCATCGCCTCCACTGATCTCTTTGCTCTGCAGGTCTTCATCTTCTCCCGGTCTGAGGTGGCTCCAGGCGTGTATGAATGTTGGGGCAACTTCGCTGAGTCCTGGGGCCTCAGAGCCTACGTGACGTGGATGACCCTAGCCATTTTCATCCTCCCCGTTCTCATCATCACCATCTGCCAGGTAGAAAGGAGAGGACCAGACTGGGGCAGGAAATGCTTTTGAAAACAAAAATTTACCTTCTCTCATCTTTCTTCCTTCAGGTGCGCATCTTTAAGGAGATTCATAACAATCTGTACCTGAAATCAGACCGCCGCCTGTCCCCCACCATTCTCCCTCAAGTGAGAAAACACACCCAGAGAGGAGGAGGAGGAGGAGGAGGAGGTGGCAGAGGAAAGTCTAATGTCCCCTTCTATGCTTCTCCCCTCATGTTCAACAACTCTGGGAGTCACAGCAGCTTTGACACTGTATCCACCTACCAGCACCTGCCGATGGGTCCACTCAGGCCCAGCGGCATCACGTCACACTGTGATATTCACACCTTCGCTGCTCTTCGCCCCGGTGAGATTCATACAGAGTACAGCCTGCTTCAGCTTTAGGTAGTGCTTACAATGACCTTTTCTAATATAAAGTAGGACTTTATATTACGAAAATAAAACAGAAAAGTGACCATTGTTGGACTCTAGAGTAGCTTTGCATGATTCAAAGATGAAATAATCCTTATTTATCTAATCCTGAGCATTGGTGCAGCCCCTCACTTCTGAAACAAGCTGTTTAAAGATGCATTCTGGGTTTGAAACATAGCACTCGAACTTTTAAGATGAGACCAGAGCTAATCCATCTGTTTCTCAGTCAGCGGTTATGGTTGACATGTTGGTCGCTGCTCAGATAAACTGTAAACTCTCCACAAAGCCACATAACCACTTCTACTCATACTTCAGGTGCTCAGCTTGGAAGGTGACTAATAACTGGAGTCTGCTGCTCGTTTCATGCCTGAAATCAGCTGTTGTGTTGTTCTAACATCGCTAGTACTCACAGGTGTTTTACTACAATAAAAAGCTGTGTAAAAAATTAAGAAATAAAAATTGAATTGTATTTATTGTCAAAATCATAACGAAAATTTCCAGAAGAAATTTGGGAAATTCCTGTGAAACAGAGTCCAGAGAGCGGGCCTCCTCGATCTGTCTGTAATGAACATCACAGGAATGTTTTTGTGCTCCCCGTCAGCTCAGCTTCAGGCTGGCGTCCCGCCTGACCCGGCAGCGCCCTCCACCGCCTGCTCACTGCACCCACCCAAACTCCCCCCTGCCAGAGGTGGAGAGGTAACAGCAGCCATGTCAAAGACGGTCAAGATGACCTTAGTCATTGTGCTCGTCTACTCGCTCTGCTGGGCCCCATTCTTCAGTGTCCAGCTGTGGGCCGCCTGGGACCCCGACCCGCCTCAGAATGGTACACACACACACACACACACACAAATCCCTAGCCCCAATAAACCCACTTGTTGTAATTTTAAGGATTTTTACATCCCTGCATCCCATTTGTTAAACCTCTAAATCTTTAATCGCGCTACACAAACGTCACAAAATTGACTTTTCGTATACACCCTCTGCAACCTTTAACTGAAGCTGTCTCCACCAGGGGGCGTCGCCTTACCAGAAAGATTTAGTGCAGTTGCTCACTCGCGTCGTAACAAACAGGAAGATGCAGCAGGTGTGGATGTGAGACTGTATGGTTGTGGCTCTTTGTGTTTGCCCCATGATGGACATCTCTCACCCTGTGACAGCTGGTCTAGGCTCCAATTTGTACAATACATAATTCATAGATGCTTTGGGGATGAAGTCATTGTTGTGGTTTAATTTTGGAAAGTTTTAAAGGAGTTTTAAACACCATTAAAGTACCTTTAATGGCACCGATGACGCCGCCCTCAAGCAGCTCTGCAATCACCTGTTTGCATTTACAGACCTCCTCCTGTGTGTGTGTACAGGTGTGGCGTTTACCCTGCTGATGCTGCTGGCCAGTCTGAACTCCTGCACCAATCCCTGGATCTACTCCGCCTTCTCCAGCAGCGTCTCCCCGGAGCTCTGCCTCCTGCTTCACTGTCGGCCGCACACACAGCGCCGAGCCTCCGTAACGAACGACTCCACCGTCACACACACCTCCAACAACTGAACAGTGGACACAATTGGACTCGCAACCCAGGGTGACTCCCTCTCATGTGGCACAG
Source organism: Cichlasoma orientale (assembly GCA_034780415.1). Lineage (NCBI taxonomy): Eukaryota > Metazoa > Chordata > Actinopteri > Cichliformes > Cichlidae > Cichlasoma > Cichlasoma orientale. The sequence continues at coordinate 671,840 of JAVDPK010000656.1, forward strand.
ATGAGTTTACTGATGTTTAAGGAGCCCCATTCACTCACACCTTCTATCAAACAGGAGGTCCAAGGACCGCTGGAAACCACGGGCCGCTCCGAAGACCACAAAAATCTATCTTCCAGCAGCTGCAAGACTCATTTTTTGACATGTTTAGAAATTTGCAATGGCCGATTTAACAATCAGCCAATCACATGGCAGAAACTTGGTCTATTTAGGTATGTAGACATGGCCTAGATGACCTGCTGAAGTTCAGAGCATCAGAATGGGGCGGAAGGTCGCTTTAAGTGACTTTGAACATGGCATGGTTGTTGGTGCCACACAGCCATCATTAAGGTTTACAGAGAATGGTCTGAAAATATCCAGTGAGTGGAAGTCTAGTTTAAACACCACAGCCTCAGCATTGTTGCTGACCGTGTCCGTCCCTTCATGGCCACAGTGGGCAATCTTCTGATGCCCGCTTCTGTTTCCAGCACCTTGTTGAATCTATGCCACAAACAATTAGGGCAGTCCAACTTCGTACCAACTTCGTGTGCCTAATGAAGTGTCGAATGAGTGTATATATGGGATTTATCGAGTTTCATGTCTCTCAGTGTTTCTGTACAGGTGCTGCAGGTACATAAAGAGGAAAAAACAATTCCCTCCTTTCCAGAATTCTTGGGCAAAATTTGAAGTTTATATGTCAGCTGATGTTTTACATTTTCAAATGTGTAATGACAGTAAATGTACCCGTCTGTGATTTGTCTAATTTTAAAATAAAGCTGTTTTTTTTTTAAGTACAGAATGAATACAAGTTTAGTTTTACAGTTTTATTCTCTCCACTCAAAAACATAAACACACAAACATCCACTGCAACCGAAAGAAAAATAATTACACAAACCTAAAGTCTTGTTCGCTTTTATAAAAACACTAAAAAAAAAAGGCGCTGTGACTACTACAGTACCATTAAAACCCTATTTGAATGAAACCATATTGTTGAAGTCTTTCAATGTGTCACTTTACAAATACTCGCCTTAAAGTTAAAATAACTCAGTCAATTTAGGATCATCCACAATTCAGTAAAAAAAAACCAAAAAAAAAAACCTCGAGTAACAGTTTATCGTATACCCATAATTTCACAAAGGTCAGTCTTATAACGGAAGTGAAAATCAGGGTTTCGAGCAGTTGAGCGTGGACGCGCCGAAGGCAGCAGATCCCCTCTCCTGAAATACAAACCTGTCCATCAACAGGTGGATACTTCAGCTGGGAGAGAGGAACGAGTTTCCCACTGGTACCTTTACAAAAACGGACGAGTCAAGAGGAATTCACACTTCATCATTAACCACTCGGAAAACTAACATTTGGTCATATTTAGTTACCAAAAACAAAAAGTATACGTTCCCACTGAAACGGTCAAATCTGTCGCCCGCCCAGACGCTTTTCTGTGGGGAAGCAAACACTCGAGTGGCCGTGGAAACATTTCTCCTGATTATACCGCTGGTCGTGTGCAATACTCCTGTCAGCGTGATAACGCCGAGATTCTGCTCGTCCTTCTCCCAACACTCCCAAGGTTTTTAAAACTGTCTGCGGCTCAGCGTTCAGCCCGTTTATCCGAATCTCCACCCGGTCAAATAAGAGGACCCGATACGAAGAATTCTGTACACGTCGGAGACAAACCTGCAGGATGCGTTGATATTTCATTGGCTGAATATTCAAAAAGAATGAAATGACAAAATCTCCCTAAATTTTAAAACTACCTGCGGACACACGAACACGTACGCCTCCGCTCATCTAAAAACATGTTTATTAAAAGGACCTCGTCAGATTGTCGTTTACTAGTAAGATAAAACCGGTGTTTTTGTAGGGACTCGCAGAAACTGAACTAAACCGTTTCGTCCACATTTAACCACCATAAATGTGCTGCTCTGTAACCCTAAATTACATAAAAACAATATTTTCTGTTTTGCCAGAAAGTCCAGGCTACTCAGAGCGCGCGCACACACACACACACACACTCACACACACACCATCTCATTCCCTCACAAACCAGTGCGCGGTGCCATTTAATACCGCGGTTCGTGCCCCCGACGCGCCTGACTGCGAGCCATTCTGATATGATGCGCGTCATCTTCATCGGTTCAATAAAAGATCAAAGCTGCTCTTAAACGCCACGCTTCTGCCTCCGATACCCCCCCGTCGTGACCTGGTTTCATACCGCTCAGAAGATTCCTACGTTAGATTTCAGCTTCCTGATTTTCAGGAAAAATGATATTTGTTATTTTGCATTCCTGCCTAAACGGTTAAAAACATGAACATTGCTTTCCTTGTATTGTGGTGAACGTCTACTTTTTACCCAATATTTTAAAAAACAAAATAAAATACTAACTAACATTTCAATTAACACGGATGTGGACATTTACATCCAGCCCTTGAGCAGTGAAGTGATTGTGCAGAACATGAGGGAGAACTTTCTGTATTGTAACATGTACGGTGACTTACTTAAAAAAAAAAATAACAATTGTGTGCGCGAGGCTCTGAACCTTTGTGACAGCTCAAGACCCTGAGACAGAGTCCTCGTTAGTTGATGGGATGGTTATTTTACAGTCACTCCGTCTTTATGCAAGCAGTGCCGCCTGGAACGCTTTCAGTTCACCAAAAGGCACGTCAAAGACCCAAAACCGGAGGTCTGAGTGAGGTGAAGCACCGATCGACGGTCAGTGTCGCCGCAGCAGGTCTCTGGTTTTAATCGTGGAGCGGTTTCTATGGCTTCAGGGTTGTAAAAAGGGATTTCTATAAAGATGCTGTGTGGTCGTAACTGCAGCTCTCGTGTGCGTTTCTTCTCAAGTCCGTTCGTTTACACCGTGTCCTCGTCCATCTTGGCGACTTCGTCCATTGTGACAGCGGTCGGCAGGTTGTCCTCGTTCGATTTTGCCGGGGAGGAAGGCGCCAACATGGCGGCACGCTCCTCTTTGGGCTCCTCCCTCTCTTTTCTCTCCTCCTCTTTCTTCTCTCGGTCCGTCAGCCGGTAGTTGATGCCCATTCCCACAAAGAGGAAGATGCTTCCGATTATGAGGACGACGCCGGAGAAGATGTAGGTGTAGTCATAGTGGTGGTAGTAGTTATAGAAACTGCCTGGAGGTGGACAAAAGAAAGATGATGCAGATTTTAGGATTTGGACACACATTCTAACAATTATTAGACCGACTCCCTTAAATCAACAAGTTTCTGATCATGATAATCTTGTAGTGAAATCTCTACTTTCCCTCTACCCGGGATTCTTACTTGCTAGCGGCGGGCCTAACAGCACTGGCCCACACTCCACTATGGTGACCAGACCCACAGCTGAAGAAAACCTCTGAGCCCCCACCAGGTCCATCAGCGTCTCAAACAGCACGGCGCTCAGCCAGCCGAAACCAAAGCCAAAGAAGATGGCGTAGATCACGAACCCAGTGTAGTCCGTTGTCACAGGCGCCAGCACGTGACACACTCCGTTATACAGGACGGATGCAGCAAAGTAGTACTGAATCCTGGGCCGGACCCACTTGCTGTTTGCCAGAAAGCCCATGGAGGGTCGAGCAAACATGTCGATGAAGGCCAGCACCGACAGGAGGAAGGCCGCCTTTTCTTTGCTGATTTCTTTACTCTTGGCGTAATTGGAGAGGAAGATGAGCGGCGAAAAGAGGCCGAAGAACAAGACGAAATTGCCCAGCAGGTAGAGCAGGAAGCCGCGGTGTTTGAAGAGCGTCAGGTCGATGAAGGAGTTGATTTTCTGCAGCACCGTCCTCCTGGGCTGTCCCGCTCCCTCCACTTCGGGTTTAGGCGGCGCGGGTTTCGGACCGATGGGACGCATCAGGGAGCCGGCCACACAGCAGTTGAGCAGAAGTCCTCCCAGGATGAGGAAGCTGCCTCTCCACCCAAACTCATCGTAGAGCCAGGAGTTGAGAGGGGCCAGGGTGGACAGAAACACGGGGCTGCCCGCCATAGCGAGGCCGTTGGCGATGGGCCGACGCTTGTAGAAGTATTTTCCTATCATAGTAAGGGCCGGATTCAAGTTGAAGGCCAGTCCCAAACCTGGAATCAAGGGCAAAGAAATGAGATTAACTGAGGAGAAAATGATGGTCAAAAATTTTTAATAAATCCATTAACACATAGAAAAAGTTCAGAGTCCAGATTAATGCACAAGAATCTAACAAACCTCCAATTACTCCAATGAAGAAGTACAGCTGCTCCACTGTGTTGCAGAAAGAAGCTATAACCAAACCCGTCCCCGACAGACAACCGCCGAGGATCATGATCGGTCGGCTGCCGAATTTGTTCACGAGGATGCTGCTGATTGGACCTGGAGAGAAGAGGAGAAGGGGGGGGTTAATCACACAAAGCGCAGAGCGACAGGACAACAGCCGGGTCGTGGTGTCGACCCTTATTTTCACAACTGATGAATTCACCATCTTGATGAATAGTTTTGCTAAATGAAAAAACATTAAAATTTAAATAATGTCCCAGCGTGTCAAAAACAAAAACAGGAATAAATCAAGCTCAGTTGGCTCCAACTGAATTCAGGATTTGCTGCTTAAAAACACATCTGTCACCAGTGTTTGTGGATGTGTGCTCAGCACAGCATGTGAGCCCTCTGTACGTGGAAAAGATCGTCACTAAATACGACCAACACCACCTATACTGCTCACCTCTTTAACGCCGCACAGAACACAACTTACACAATCTCACCATTAAACCAGCTATGAAGTATTTGTGCATCTGACCTCAAGATTTATAGACTGGAGCGCAGATTCAGTCTAACAGTTCACCAGCAGGTGGCGCTGTGCCGGCACAAATAAAAAAAGGGGGACAACGCTTGCGTAACGGTGCCAGTTACAGAATGTTCAATGAGAAAGAGGGAAGGAAAAAGGGAGGAAGAAAAGAGGAGGAAATGAAACGAGCGAGGACGAGGAGAAGGGCGCCAGGCAGAGGAGGGTCCACGTGTCTCAGCCTGCATGCCAAGCTCGCCATGAATGGGCCTTCACATGGATCCAGGCTGACAGTGGACGCTGGCGCTGCTGGATATGAATACAAAGTAAAGGCCTGCACATGAACCTATAGTTACTGTGAGCACTGCTGCTTCTTTTCATGGTAAACTGAAGATCTTTGACCGATGTAAAATTAGATTCAGCATCACCACCAAACAATCAAGTTCCAGTTTTCATTCATGTCCCGCTTTGACTCAGTGAAGACTGGTGAACACGTGACACCCGAGATTAGTTAATGTCATTTACCTTCAACGGTCTCGTGTCAGCTTGTGTATGAGAGCGAAGGGGAAAATTAGCACGACAGTAAACAGCAGCAGTTTGACTCGATGCTTTGTGCATTTTCTTCACTTTTCAGCTTTGGAGGTTTCGCCTCGAGTTCATTTTATTATCAAAGTTATGAGAGCAGCGTTTAGGTCGATCCTGATGTTTTCTGTATGCGTCAGCCTTTTCCACACTGGCATCGTTAAGGTATGGCACCTTTGAAAGGTGGATAAAGTCAAAATAGTTCATCTTGATCAGTCTCATTACAGCCCAACAATGACCAGCACACACACACACACACACACACACACACAGAGAGAGAAAGACAGCAAGCATGACTGAATAGGGAGAAACACAGGGCTAGTCACAGCTCATTAAAGGTAGCCTACAGACGCCCTATATGTGTTACAAGTCAGTATTTTGCAAGCCAGAATATTCATAAATAAATAATTAGTAATTTGCGTGAAAATAAACTCAGAAAGCAGAGGATCACAAAAATAAAGTCACAAAATATTCATGATTTTAGGATATATAAAGACTCAAGTGCACTTAGCCAGCATCCACTTCCCTCGGCCTGGGTCCTTCCCTCAGACCACGGTGGCTTTGCCCTTGAAACTTGGCGGAAGGCCTAAAAGGCCGAGGGTACTCTGGATGCACGAGCATTCACTCACGCACCGGCTAAATACCTCTCTCGGACAGCTCGCTTCTGTGTTGTGTCTGTCCCCGACTGAGGGTCTGACCGCCTGGCACAAAGCCCAAGCTGGGCAGGTTGCCATGTTCGGGGCGGTGGGTTTCCACGTTCGAGTCAAACGGGAGCAGTCATACTGTGCTTTAAACACAGGCCTCCGCCTGCCTTCTGAGCCTGCTGGAGCTTCACGGTAAACTGAAGTGAAACTGCACACAGACAGGAATAACTCATCCCCTCAGCACACGGGCGGCACATAAACAACTCCTGACAGTGTTTGCTGGCAAAACACAAAGAGCACAGTGAGCAGTGTTCTCAGATATTATATAAATGATCCCCCCCCCCCCCCTCCTTCATTTTCTCCTCTTCTCCCTATGAAAGATTCGTCCTCATCTCCACTCTGACACAGCATCCATGAGCAGTTGCCTGTCAGGTGCGTTGAGCATCTAATTTTAGCAGTGACTCTGCTTTCTATGGTCGAGGATCACGTCGAATTATATAAAACCATCCCATTAACAGACCACTTGTACGTCTTCTTTCATTCAGTCCTTTTATTAAACAGTGACTGACCAGATTTAGCGGCCATCTGAAGTGTTGGGGGGAGAGGAGCAGCTGGTGATGAGTCAGTCCCACCAGAAAATAAATAAATAATAAAAAAAGGACAAAAAAAAAAAAAAACAGCTGACTGGATTTGCCTCAAGAATTACACTGAATGCGTCGCATTTCTCCACCAGCCACATTACTCGCAGATCAACGTCCCTCCATCTGGCCCTCTTTCAGTACCGTAATCTAGCTCCATCCACAAACTCAGTGTTTACTGAGGGGCAGCCAATCAGGAAAGGTACCAACGACTTCAGACAGGAAGAACTGAGGGGGTTGCTCTGAGGCCCAGCATCAGATAAATATGGCTTATTTACGATATTTTAGATCATGCAAAGCTACTCTAAGCAAAAGATAAACATACAGACACAATTTCAATGCATATTTTAACACTTTGGTTTTGTTATCAGAAGTTGAAGCATAGCAGCGCCAGTGGACAAGATGGACGAGAAGACAACTTTGGTGAACTTCAAACTTGCCCGACGCC
>JAVDPK010000656.1:678898-704688 GCA_034780415.1 Cichlasoma orientale
GTGAACTTCAAACTTGCCAGAAGACCCCCCCCCCACACCTAACAGGCTAGTCTTTACACTGAGCTTCACATTAAAATAGACACCGATAGCACATCAGTTTTATTTGCGCTACAACAGCCAAGATGCTAAACAGCCTGTGCAGTAACAATGAGCCTGTTCTCTCTGTGGATCTGCAGCTTACAGTGGAAATAATTATAAATGCATCCAAGCTTCTGTAACTTCAATCACTTAGTGCAACACAACAAGCACTCATGCACCAATTCCCACTCATCCCTTCTTCAGACACAGGCTCTTTTTCCTCCCACAGACTCAGAGAATCCTTAGATCACAAGATGAGTCAGAGAGAGAAGTCCTGTATCAGTGCGCCTACTCATCATGAGCCCCCCCCCCCTTTCCCCATCCACAATGTGAAATCCTTAAATTCTCGCACTACAAAGTTAAGGAACATGTTGTTGTTATTGTTGTTGTTTGAAACTCCACTACACATCTAAAGCTGTGAGGATCACACAAATCAGGATCAATAATCCTCTTGCTCAGGTTTCCCAGACCGCTTAACAGAGTTATACATTAAATAAGGAACTCTGCCAAAAAGTGCAGGAATAACTTGGTCAGCGTACCAGGCTGTTTATATTAGGACTGGAACAAAGCCAACAGTCCGTGTTTGTACTTTCTGTACACGCTCCTTTGTGCCTGTGAGTGAAAGTCTGCTGTGGAGCCCTGACAAGCTATAGGATTATGGGACTTGTGACCGTGAACGTATTAAGGCATGGAATGACAATTGGAAAAAGGCTTTTCCTCCAGTGGGAAAAAAGGGTGAAAGTTGGGTCGGCATGTCCAACGGCCCGGCGGCCCGGGCACAGCTGAGCCCGGCGAGTTGGTCGGCCAGCCGCACAAGCAATGGCATTTCTACCGAATGCTGACGTAAGGATGGTCATAATGTTTTATTTATTACAAAACTAACATTGTATTAATATAAGGATATTTTTTTAATATAAATCAGATGAGAGATCCTCCAATTCAACAGCTCTACAAAAGGAGAACGGGCATCCTTCATAGAAACGGAGGATTCTCCAGAACCTCACCACTCTCTTATGGCCAACAGGGATAGCAGTACTAAGAAATATTATATGACAAAATATTGAAACAAAAGAAACAGGAACAAAAAACCTGAGGTCATGTATGCATCTTTTCACTTTTCCAAAAATTCTCATTTTGCACAAGTTTCGTATTTTGTGCGCAGCTTTCTCTGAAGCATCTCGACTAGTTTAATACTGAAGGTGTAATCTCCAGTGAAAAATACGCTGCATCCTGTTTGCAACCACAGCTCCTTCTGCACAAACTACTGCACATTACCCCCTGTAACAATTCCTCCCAGAAATAACCACCGTGTACAGTCGTACATGTGAAACTACAAGTATGTATTAGTGGAATAGAAAAAGTAAGGAAATGTTGTCTTTAACCAAAGCAGGCATGTATGAGAAAGTTCAACCTTTGGTCAAATATTTAAAAACAAAAAAGGGATCTCATTTAGACAAACTATCAGATATAAACAGTTTGTGTACACAGGGATACTGACATTGCTCCAACAGCTAAAGCTCCCCAGGCTGCAGCTCGATGCAGATCTGTTTACTGTATTTATCTAGTGTGCGTTTGAAAGGAAGTACTTCATGTGGTTTCTGGAGGAAAAAAACAAAAACACTACCCTGAGCATTAGGGGGGGGCGGTTCAACGTCAGGAAAGATTATTTCACAGCAATGATTAAAGATGTTTTGACTAAGTCTATGTGGCCTTCACACTTAAACACCCTCAGAAAACATCACATGACGAGCGGGAATCGAAGGAAGAAAGCGGGGGTTAGCAGGAATAAGACTAATCTCTGAAATCTTTATTCCTGACAAAGGAGAGACGGGATGTCTTGGGAACGATTAGAAAACAAAACACCTGTTCACAGTGGTGCTCAGGGGCCTTCACTCATAGTTCATTAAGGCTGAGGGACCAAAACTACTGCGCTGATGACGGAGGCGTTTTACAACACAAAACATGTTAGAAAGCTCCGTTTTCAACATTACCAGTGTGCCAGGTTCAGCTCCACCTATTTTACATGCACTTTCGCACAGCTGCTAGAAACAGGTTTAATTTACAGCTACATGCCCTAATAACACCTTTCATGAACAACCTATAGGGTCATTTTCTGAGGGAAGAAAGTTTCCAGCTTAGTGACCACACGACCTCACCTAACTTAAGTACAGTAGCATGCTAAGTCTGATAAATTAGAGCTGGTTCTAAGGACAGAAATGGGCCTACTGGTGTAACACAAACTGGTGACCAGTCAGGGGTTGCGTGGCACTGAACAGACGCTTCTCACAGTGGACATTTTAATACTCCCCATCATTGTGACTTGTGTCAAATAAAGCAGCAGAGACTCTTTTTGTTTGTGGGCTGATTGTTCTTGCATGGCTGATCCGTCCCAAAAGGCCGACTCTAAGCCAGGAAAAACCACTAAATAATTAACAACCTTAAAGATTTCAGTCCTGGTTGTTTTGGCGACACCTGTGGGTACCAGGTGGTTCTCTTTACGCTGCACATGGCGCGGGTCTGAAAACAGCAGGCCAGAATGCACGTGAAACTCACCCGCAGGTGCTCCTATTACACCATTTCAAACCAACCCGCTGTGGAACAAAGCTAAAAATAACCATTGCTTTGTTTGCATTGGATGATAAGTCTTACAACTTGCTGGTACGCAAACAGTACTTCCTTATAACAAACTCTTACATCCCTTTAATGTGAAGCAGCAGAACTAAATGCTCAGGTTTAACTAGCAGTAACTTGTTCCCTTGTTACAATTATTAATAAAGGAACAACTGTGCTTGAGCTTATGACCAACTGCTGAACTATTGCGTCATTTGTCAACAGAAAGGAACTGAAGAGAATTCATTCAGAAGATCGTGGGGATTTTAATAAGTGATGCACCGTTTGCTGTTCATGTCATTCTTGATTCATCGTCTTTGGATTCTGGTTACTCAAAGAGGGAAGTTTCCGAGTGTTAACTCACTTTATGATCGTCTCACTCTTACCTACGTGCAGAACATCCTGTGCATTTATTTGTTCATGCTATTAGTCAGCCGTCAGTGACTTTACACATGACTCGTTTGGTGCTTTTTGTTTCCCGCCCCACTTTTGTGGAAGTCGGTGTGTGTACGTGCCTCGCCTCATGTGTAAGCCAGTCAGTGAGTAAAGTGGTTGCGGTAACTCAAGCCTGCAGTCTTTCAGCTTCTCTCATTTAGTACAATGACCCCAGTAACTGGTGATCTGGCTGAATTGTGAAGCAAGGAAGGAACATTTCAAGACTGGGGGAAAATACTCCGACTGCTGGGTTCTGTTACAGAACTTTACTCCTCCCTTTTCCTCCTTTGGTAGTTCCCTCTTCTAAAAGTACTAACCTGCAGAATAAGACTGCAGACTGGCTCTGACGAGTGTGAACGCAGGCGGAAGGAAAAGACCATTTTTAGAAATGGAAATTTGAAGTACCGAGGAAAGACCGCGGAGAGAAAAAAAGGAGACATTGGTGTCTGTAACATAAAGGCTGTGCTGACTGAAAGGCTCAAGAGGGGAGTAAGAGGAGGAGGAGAGAATCTGATTCGTCTTCAGACAAACAAAAACAAAACAAAAAGAAACCTGATCTGAAACCCAGCCCAACCTGAAACTGGATCAGTTTGTTTTAAATATTGTCTGAACATGTAAATTAAAATGTTACTGCTGCACTCTCAGAACATGTAATCAAGTGCAAAGAGGCTGTTTTCAAATGATCAAACATAATTTAGTCGTGTTTGAACTTGCACTTCAGTTTTGGGAGAATCTGATCAGGATATGTTTCACAGTTGTTCCTTCTCCCTTAGAACAGGAAATAGTCCATTAAACGTGTTCAGACTACAGGAAATGGTCTGAGTGGTTTAGGTGATGGAGATGGAGATGCCCGGACAGAGCATGCAGCAGGACCTGCTAGCAGTAAATACACAAGAATAGTCTGGCAAGACCAGCTAACATCTGATCATATCTGACGTGTGTCCTCACGTGCAGTTCTGTTGAGAAATTCCCAGAAATGCTCAGACCTGTAGCGCATCTGTGTGAATAGCTTTAGATCTCTAGATCAAGCAGCTCTGCAGAATATCTTCCAGGCCTGATGAGCCACCCTCCGATTACCCGACCCTCTAGTCTTTACACTTTCAGTGTACACCGGTCTAATACTAACTCACAAAGCCTCAAAGTTCGAGGTGACTCCGATGTAGCCGAGACTAAATCTACAATTACTCAGCAGCTATAGTGGTGATTAGAGACATCAAGTAAAGTAGCGTTTCTGGATTTGTGTTGAAATAAGGGCTTTTCAACTAAAGAACTGAGGTCTGTGCATTGCTGCTCCCTTGGTGAACCTTTTTCAGCTTTGAGGAGGCAAATCCAGCAGTAGGAGTTAAAACATTCCTCTCTTATCACTAGTTAGCAGCACTGATGGACTGAAAAGCCAGAATTAGACCCCAAACCCCACATTACAGCTAGCGGAAAGCAACAACCCCAGAGATCGACATCTTCATGCACTTTTACAACTCACCAAGGAGCTCACGTGATGCAAATGTGGTGTTTCTGCTGGTGTGTGTCTGCACTGTATTCCAGCCTAAACGAAAAGGTGTGGTGAAGCTGCAGAGATTTGATATGTTAGAGATTTGTAAAACTGTTCCGCTATTGTTGTGAATGGAAGTGGAAGTGTGGAAGAACAGGATGGGTCGGTTTATTCTTATTCAAATTCCAAACTGCAGTGATGTGTACAGCTGATGTATAATTTGGGTTTGTGTACTGATGAAACTTCCATTTAAGGTTTCCTCAGGCAGAAAACGCTGGCTTCATTGGGGAGATCTCTAGGAGCGGGAGTCGAGTGTTCAAACTGAATCTTTTTTGTAATCAGGATAAAGCAAAGAAAACCAGAAGCTTTCTGGGTGTCACCTCTGAAACTGCCGTTTCAAAAGTGCACTTTTACAGCCTGATGAAACAGTCAAATTTATGCAAGAGCAAATTTCAGAGATGTTGAAATGCAAGGTTGAGTTTTATTACATGCTGTTCAGTGAGTATTACTGAGGTACTGCATTATCTGATCGTAATCCCCGGGCTCCTCCTCAGTAAACCACACCAGGAGCTTTGTGACAGAAGTGAATCCAGTCATTAATTCGACGGTTCGGATGGATTACGGTAGAACAAACATCTGCTTGTTTTCTTATCTCTTCCATGCAAACACTGCTAAGCATCCATTTCTCGTGTTGTTTCCTGGACACTCTTCAGCAGTGAGTGCTACTCAAGCTGTGAATGAACGAGAGTTTAAGTGGTGAGAGAGGGATCGCGTTTGCTTCGCTTCAGGTGAAAGATGAAGAGGCAGAACCCAGAAACAACCCAATAAAAGACAGGCTTTAAAAGCTAATGCCAGCAACCACACAGAGGTTTCCCTGCCAGTATTTGCACCTCTCCCTCAAAGACAGGCCACTACAGGATGATCCAGATGAAGCCACATTAGAGCCGAATAATGTAGGTCAACCTACCATAATAAACTGCATAATTAAATATCAACTGCAAATTGTAGTGACCTTAATGTATTAGCTACCCATAAACCTCGGTATCCCATTTTTGAGGTTGTCCTGTTAATTGTTAATTTTCTTAAGCACTTCTCTAACTTGGGCTAAAAGACCCAGCACCACTTGGACAGGCTAGCAATCCATCCCAGGGCCACCACGGACAGACAACCGCATACTTAGAGCCAATTTACCCAGAAGAGACTGGTCCTACTCCTGGTTCAAACCCCAGCTGAGGCCTTTCTGGGTGGGGTTTGCATGTGGGGGTTTCTTCCAAAACACTCACGTTAGATTAATGAATGATTCTAATCTGGCCATGGATGGATGGGGGTACATCAAGTGTGCACCCTGAAAGCCAAACTAGAATGAAATATTCAACTAAGCTCCAGGACTCGAGTTCGAATCAGCTCTGGTTGTCATCACTTGTGCCAGATCAGTAACTCTCAAAATACGCAGTTTACACAAAACAGAACATTTACACCTGATACAAGGAGGTGTTTTTATAAACAGAAAGCAATCCAGTCTTTGCAACAGTGGTGTGGGCGGAGCAGTGGGCGGTGGGTTGTCTGGAGCCGTTGAACCTTTTCTTCCATTTTTTTTTTTTTTTAAATTACAGCTGTTAGCAGAAACCACAAATGCTACAATCCATCTGTTTAGTGTCAAAACTATTGCAGAGAATCTTTGAGTAACACTTCAGGAAGTTACATCTGAAGATAGCCAGCACACAGAGGAAGATATTTCCCTGTGTCCGTTATTAAGAGTGCGGTTCTCAGTGTTCTCAGTGCCAGGGTTTAACAGAGAAGTCATTCCTGTAACATTTCTGACCATCATGACCGCGATGGTTCTGTTAGGAACAATGGATGGAAAGTCCGATATGTGGATTCAACGCAAAGTTACCCTTAACTGCAAACTGATACAGTTTTACTATAAAGTGCATTCAAGCCTGGTCATCATTGTCAGTTCAGTGCTATAAAAATCTGAGAAGGCTTCCAAGTGAAACGTTTCAGTACCGGCTGTGGAAAGTCACACTATAAAAAAATAAAACGGCTCTACAGCTCATCGCAATCATAAAACCTGATGGTGATGTCCATGTATTTTATGTTTGTGTGTTTTTTTAATGTTCCCGTTTCTTGGCCACAATAATGGACCTTAAACAAACACCGTGATGAGCACAAACCAATTTAAAAATCATCATGAAATCTCAGAGTCAAGTTGTTGATGTTGACACCTGATCACTCACCTCCTGCATACATGACAGCCAGCATGATGGAGGAGATCCAGGAAACCTGACTTGGCGTGGCATTGAAGATGACCTCGATGTCTTTGAAGAACACAGTAATGGATTTGGGGAAGGCGTAGGAGAAGCCAATGGAGATGAAGGCCCCCAACACCACAGCCCAACCCCAGCCACCCTCAGGAGGGGTGTACCCTACAGGCCCGCCCACCGCTGGAGGCATATCTGCTCACGATAGTGAAGATGACGATGGAGTAAAAGGCCGTTCCTGGAGGACAGCTGAGCTTCACGGGATTAGAGGATGCAGGACCGGACAAACTGGGATTAGAAGCAGCACCTGTGAAGGAAGCAGAGAGCAGGGAGCTCGTTAAAAATCCAGAAAGATGGTGCAGCAAGGTGAATGTGATAAAGAAGAAAATTCCTCAGAGTTTATCTAAATTACTCCCAGCTCCAGGGTATCAAATCAGAGCGCAGTCTTGTATCAGTATGACAGTCCGGTATATAAACAGACATTTTACTTTTTAAATTTTTTACTTTATCATTTTTGGCATAAACCTCAGAGCATTTGGTCTTCCCACACAGGAAAAGAGAAGAATTAACCAAGGATGCAGATGCCATGCTTACGTGCATGGTCACCCCCCCGAGAGGCACATTTTTCAGCCAGGAACACCCCTGCTTGTCATAACAGGAAAGGTTCAGGTGTGATTAATAAAATGCGTGACGGGGTCAGAAAACAGTGAGAGCCTCCAGGAACACCCAACCTTCCATGTTCACTCAAGTATGGCTGCGATTAATGGTTCTTAATGCTGGAATTTCTGATTTAGATACACTGGAAAAATGCTGACAGTATAAACCATTTTAAATATTTAATATACATTTATTTTTATTAAAAGGGTGACTGCTTCCAGCTGTTCTGTTTGGCTGCAAGGACAAACACCAAGAGTCTTCATGTATCTGCCGAAGAACCGGTGAATTACTTTTATCACACAAATATAAAATTCTTCGGTGTTACGAGGCTGCTGATACCGGCACCACCGGCTCGGATGATATTCCAAGAGGTCAGAGTCGAGACTGTCGAAATTGCAAGGCTGAGGGGAACAATTCAGCGAGCTGTGAAAACTAAGACGAGTTTATGAAGGCAATAAAGGAGGGCAGGGTGTGGCTTACTCTGTTTTAAATGTCATCTTTAGTTAAGCTGGTTTAAAAAGGACAAAGTGGTACAACACGGGACCTTTCTTCAGAATCACGCCTAAAAATTACATCACTGGTCTCCACAGAGTCCCAGTTAGTGTTGTGCATGGAGAAATTATAGTTCGATCGTTAATGGCACAGATAACGAGCACTGAGCACGGAGCTTGCAAAATTTCTTATCTGTGATGAAACTCAGACTTCCTGGTAACCGTGCCACGCAAAAACATTCCCGTCGGTGTTCAGTTCTTAAGAAACACTCCTCTTTTTGTACTGGAAGAATTCGTCAACCTGACTGACCTTTATTTAAAATTTTAACTTATGTTACATCAGATTTGTTCACTTCATGGCAGAGAAAGCTAAAAATAGAAGCCAGTGGGTGAGCTAAGTGCAAAAAATAAACTGCCCCCAAAGAATCGCTGTCAGCTTCAATCGCATCTCAAAAGCTGCTCTTTCAAAGCAGCTTGCAAACCAGCTGTCATGTCTAACGTTAAATTAACGGCAGCTTTTCAATGAATAAGAAGTCCCTGAGTTTCTTCTATGAATGCAACCATCTAAATGTTCCCTTTCCAATTTAGGTCACACACAGCTGAGCTATTTATGGTCGGCTCTGACATCATCTGTGCTGCTGTTTGGGTTTGCTGTACCTTAAATAGCCTTTAGAACACACTTTTGTAAACCGCTAAGGTTGAGGAGACTTAACCCTACGGCTCCATAGTGATGCCATTTAAAGCAGGATCACAAAAGAGATCCTGCTCAAATCACTATAACCAACAAGATGAAGGGGAAAAAAAGCACTGAATAAGAAGACTGTGTGTCCAGGATAATTTGAGAATCGAGCCAGCCTTGTGCCAAGTAATGAAGAGCCAGGAATCAAATCATTTAGCCTTGATCATGCTGTAAACAACTATGCTCCACCAATCATTACACACCCCACCTTGTAGAGTAACTGGTTAACTCGACCCTGCGCTCACAGTGCATTGCCACAGCTCAGTGCGTTCGCGCTTATCACATGTAACGAAACTGGTGTGGCCGTCACCTCTGCCTGTGGTGAGCAGAGAGGAAGTACGTTATAAAGCTAAAGGCAGCATTTGCCTAATTTAAAGCATAGAGCCGTGCCATGTTGGACTCATACACATACACATACACACAGAGCAGCCCGACTGCTTGCATCTCTGATTGTAACCCAAATCTACAGCAGCAGACTGAAGTACTGAAGCCACGCGCCCGGCTCTTTTGCATTGTTTTTTGTTTATTTGCTTTAGATGCTGAGCTTTCCGTCTCTTCCTTCCTTCCAGTGAGTTTCAGTTGTTGACATTACGTAATGAAAATCACCTTCAGAACCTTTTCTTGCACCTAAAATGAAATCCAAAACATATAAACAATTGTAGTCCACTGAGAATGAGCACCAATCTGTGCAGCTTTTAACTCCACAACAAGGAGTTTATTTCCAACTTGGAGCATGAAGAGAAGCTACAGGCTGGGGTCAGGGTTCAGCTGAATCCTGCCCACAGCAGCTGGTAATCCAGCTGATGAGGAGTAGATTAAGGCATACCTGGGCAGGTTCTTCTTGTTGCCTGTGATGCTCTCCTGACTGCGTCTTTCGCTGCACTTTACTCCAAGAGTTTACCTTTGGTATTTTTAGAAACTCGGGTGTCTTATTTTAGTTTGAAGCTTATGAGTCGGATCATTTAAATAAAAATCGGGGCTGGAACCCACCAAAAAGCGGAAGTGCCCTGGGGTAGGGCCGCGCCAATCCGATATCTGGAGCGGATATCCATGACCGCCAGCCCATTTATGGGTCAGTCTACTCAATTTGGTTCTGTGTTTATTTTGTCAATAGTTTCCTCCAAGCTACACTAGCTCTGTCACATGACAG
Organism: Cichlasoma orientale; assembly: GCA_034780415.1. Classification (NCBI taxonomy): domain Eukaryota; kingdom Metazoa; phylum Chordata; class Actinopteri; order Cichliformes; family Cichlidae; genus Cichlasoma; species Cichlasoma orientale. The sequence goes on from JAVDPK010000656.1 coordinate 688,809, forward strand.
TGACTGCACTTTAGAGGCATTTTATGCTTAATTCTCCAAAAGCAGCGCAGAAGTTTGTTTAACTGCAAACGGTGGTCAAGGCAGTTGATGCAGACCTAGGGAGGTTACCATTGAGAGAGAGAGAGAGCCGTTTAGAGAACCTTGTCAGCATTCAACAAAGAATAATTTGGCCTCCCGTGAAGAGGGAATAAAAGACAATTATCAGCTTAAATCATATCATGTGACTGGGTCTTTGTTCAACTCCTTTTGAGACGTCAGTGGGCTAATAACACATTAGCTAACTTAACAGATGTGGCCGAGTTGTGTAGTACTTTTTTTTTTAACCTACACAGTGCACTAATGGCGGCTCGTTCATTGTGCCGACTGCCTTTTAATTACAGCAGGGTTTATGTGCCATGTCATTGCTGATAGGGCAGCTCTGAGGTAAAGATCCCCCTGCAGGGGGTCGAGTTGCATCTGGGCTTCAAATACACTTGCGGAAACCCTGCATATGAATAAACCTGCATCCTGCTCTGGCTATGTCACGTGTACGGCAAGTATGTGCTTGTTATATCATTGCTTGAGTTCCATCTCAAGTATTCAGGCACTCGGGAGGAAGACTAGTAGGCTGAGATGGAGCTCACCACGTCCCCGCTGGTCTGCACTTTGCAGAGTGCCAACATGCGACACATTTCATTGTATGGGCTTAGCAGACGGATTATATTACCACACATACTAAACGTGGTCTGCGCGATGACCACGTGTCACCATTCCTGAAAAGGAAGGGATGGCACTGAGGTCATCTCCATCCAGTTTTACCTGCATAAAAATAATTTGACCTTTTCAGATTATATAGCTAGACAGGACCTCTACGTGCGCCATTATCCAGACACATGGGAGTTTCCAAAACTCAGAGGGACTCCACGCAGTCATGATGTACCAAGAAAGTTTTCGTAATTGTCTCATGTCTGCACGTAAAGGACTGATGCAACATCATCAGCTCAGAGTTACAGCACTGAAAGCTTCTGATTTTAAAGACAGAGCTGTTAACAGTGAAAACACAAACAAGACAGCTCTGCATCCTCACTGCGTGCCTGTTCTGACGGTTTCAAACTCCTCACATTAACAACCGCAGAGCTGCCAAACACGCTGCTGTGACCTCAATATGAACCTTACAACCATAAAATAACCTTTACTCTGAGCTGGCGGGCCTACACTGCAGGCCTGGTCCGATCTTGTGCCGTAAATGTGGGTTCACGCTCTTGAAAACATAATACCATCTCTGTGTACTTGTATTTATTCATTAGAACACGTTTCTCTGTGTCGTCAGGTCACAAATCTTCACTCACTCGGCACTTAGCCTGGTGCAGAAGGGTAATGTTACCCAACAAAGAATCTGAGCACCGGTGCCATTTTGAAGGAGGCCCAAATTAATCCAACTAAATGTCAGTAGCTCAGACACTTTGGCCCTGGCCTTTAATGTGTCGTGACCTTAGAGAAAGCAAACTACATGTAGTAAAAAGTCATCCAGGGGCCACAGAGTAAGCCCGGCAACAGCTGGCTGGTCTTCGTGCTGCTCAAGGAGTCGCTGGCCAAGCTCACCTTCAGTGACCTCGCAGCGCATACCTCTCGTGTGCCTGTGCAAAAACTTCTCTGTACCTCATGCCAAAGTCAACCTTTGATCTGCTGAACTAAGATTTTAAGAGGAAAATGCGAAAAACACAAAACTTAATGTCCCAAAGATGAGTTCCAAGTTCATTTACAAAGTCAGCGAAAGTGAAGCACCGGGGTCCCGACACGAGTCGCACCGCAGCCTTCCTGTACTGAGGAGGAATGTGATGACACTGCAGTTGGTCTTCCTTTATTTCTGACAAGGCCCAAACGGCATTATGCGCATTTTAAAGTGGTACTTTGAAGACCTGAGTTAATGCCGAAGAATGATGTGGCTGTTCTCCAAACAGAGAACAGCCACATCAGGTTGCTGTATGATTCAAATCTAAATTGTTTACAACAAAATGCGTCAGCAGTCCACTAACTGCTAGACTAAGAGCAAACATGGCACAGAGGAAGCGAAAAGGAAAGGGTCAGGACGGTTGCATCATTGCATTGGATTTGACTCGACTGCAAACTGTGGTCAAGATGACTGAAAAGCCTCAAAGACGCCACTTTTCCCATCTGTCCTTGTTGTTGGGAAGCATTTACCGCACTCAAAGTAACACAGTGAGCTGTGGTAATCTCTTCTTTCAGCACACCTTTCCTTTACTCTTGCCCCTTCATGAAACTTCAATCCAGTGAGTTTATTCGTTTAACACAGGTATTGAATTAGTGCACCAGCAGATACCTAAAGCCAAGGTATTCAAACTGAAAACACTGGATGAGTAACTACTGATCACAAGGTTACACAACAATACATTGATTATTCTATTCGCATGGGGGGGGGGGGGGGGCTAAACATTAAACACACCGCTGCAAATTACTAACTGTAAAAAACTAAATAAATAGATGATGTCACAATAAGCCAAGTTCCTCTTTTTTTTATGGTTTCAAAGCATCGCTGGTGTCAGTTTTCTGACCCTCCTCTTCTGATATTACACAGGAAAATGGGATGAAGACATACCCACGCCGACATTTCTATGGAAATGGAGTCATATGTGCCCGATCAGGAAGCCAAAAACTGCAATTCAGTCTTTGGTAACTCAAGCTAGCGAAAGGTGTTTGAAGCAGGTTCATCTTTGCTGCAGTTAAAAGGCGAATGTTCTCACAAAGGCTGCCAAAATATTAAATACTGGATTAAAAAGAATTATTTTTTTTAACATACTTTCCTGATCCAAACACATGGAGAGCAGCATAATATATTAGCCGTGTCTTATTAGCTTCAGTCTCGCTACAGGACAAAAACATTCAACTTTTTGAAAGTGGAAAAATTGATTCACCCTTTAAGGCCAAAAGTCAGGTTTTAATGCACCTGTATACTGTACCTATAGCCTTGTGTGTCCGTGGGTTACCTTATGTACTTGGGTCAGAAAGGTCGCCGAAGGCCAGATCTGGCGCCACCAACACAGCAGCTTCTCAATTACACTTGGAGAGGGGACAGCCCATAACAAGGTATAATGTATCTTTCTGGGCTGCATATCGGATCCCGTTTTAGCGCCGTACCAAGACTACGAGGCATTACTCTCAATCTTTTCAGGAAATTAGAAATATTTTAGAAAGGGATATAAACCTTTCGCTTTGCACACACAGTTTAATGTGCTGTTTTCTGAGCAGCAATGGCTCTGCAAAAAAATAACTAGACACTGAAGACTAAATTGAAAAACACTGCAGGAAATGGATGAAGCTTAAGTGTCCATCTCACAAAAGGCTTTTATTTCAGTCAGCAAATGTGTTGGTTGGCAACTATGAAAAGTTAGCCTTGGTTCAAGATGACACGTCCGCCGTGATCCACGCAATTATTTTCACAAGTCTATTTATATTGATGTGCTCAGACTGTTAAAACAAAACAAACAAAGAAATGTAGAGCACGAGATCCACCACAGCGATTTAGACAGAGGACCAGCTGTACCGGCTACAGCATGCTAGTAGAGTCAGCCTTCAAAGGCTGGCTCTACAGGACAGACAGCGTCGCTTTCCTGCAGCCAGAACAGGACTTAGCTGCTCACCATACGTGGGTCAAATGAGTAGCAACAATGTGGCGCTCACATTTGACCCCATGCCTAGCAATTTCTGTCCACTCACAACTCCAAAGGTTATTTTTTCAAACGAGTTTGATGTCCTCGGTGTCACCGAACAGAAAGAAAGGCAGTGTTGGTGCATTTCTTAAGCTGCAGCTGAAGTGCTGGCCTTTACATTTATCCATCCTCTTCTGCTTTTTCTGTTCAGGGTTGCAGTGGTGGAGCCTATCCCGGCAAACAGCCACACAACCATTCATGCTCAGATTCACCCTTACAGCCAATTCAGGATCATCAACTAACCTAAAAAGCACGTTTTTTTAGACTTTCAGAGGAAGTCGGAGTAGCTGCGTTATTCAGATTAATTATGATTGTTATGTTGGGCATTTCTGATTTTATACCTCATACGTACGCACACAGACAGTATGAAACATGTGAGTGACTTGAATTGTGGAGTTGAATTGGATTTTATTATTAAAAAAAAAAAAAAAACTGGGAAAAAAAATCGTTAAAAGGTGAATTTTATGTTATAACAAGTGGTGCTTAAGTCCACCGTGTCTTTTCCGTCAACCAAGCATCAGTACTATACACAAAAAGTAATAAATCGATATTAGTGCACATCAAAGGCCTACTTAAACCACACAAATCCACCTACAGAAAATTGCCTGGAAAAACTACTGAGAGAGCTACCCATCTCAGGTATGGTTCCAAGTGAGTTTAAGGAGCACCTGGAAACCAAAAATCCCTTCAGAAAGAAGAGGCTGAAAACACCAAATTCTGCAATTCAGGTCACTCACGTTTCGTATCGTCTGCGTGCACATATGAGCTATAAAAATCACAATACTTCTTTTTGCCCACTTCAAAAGATCACTGGATCTGAATCAAAGGCTACAAGATTGCCTGTTGGATTGTGTGAAAGTATCTGATATTGAAATTGAAAGTTATATGCTTGGCTTGTTTTTTGCAGTACAGTAAAATGAAAGTGCACAGTGTGAGAAGAGGTTCAGTACAAACTGTAAATAAGCAGTGTGTGTTTTGCAAAGTTCCTATGCTGCAAAAACTCATTTTACTAGTCGTGCAGCACCGGGGTGGAGCACGTGTGTTCAGTATGTCAGGCACAGACTAAACCCCATCAGATGATATGTAAATCAAACAGAAAGAAACGAGATGTGCAGTTTACAGCCTGCTGTTAATGTGAAGCAGGCTTCACCAGTGGGAATGGACTAATGCTGCCTTGTCCCCTGAGGTCTACTGATCTCTACTGAAGCCCATTTAAGTGTTTGTGTGCACCAGTAAAGCAGGACAAGTCCTGAAGGAGCCATCAATGAGGCCATTCATCTGCACTAACAAACGCTTCCTTCAGAAGGTGTAGAGGGGGGTGGAGCTACCTGAAATCCAACAGACTGAGAACAAATCAGTGGGTCAAGTGAAGCTCACAGGTGTAAACGCACGTAGGCAAACCATGGCAGGCCGAGCGTAACCAGTGTCAAATGCTACTATAGCATTCAGGTACTGCGGGTTCCTCTTTGTAGAGTATCTGCTTCACCTGATCCATTTATTGGCAAAGTGGAAATTGGGATTTTCTCTAAAGCTTCATTAAACTATTAAAAACAGCATTTTTAATTTGTCCAAACAAGCTGAAAGGCCAAAATGATACATTTAGATTATTAGATCTGAAAGAAGAAGCCCCCCCCCCCCCAGCCATCATTTGAATTGGGGTGAATTAATAATTCATCCATTCGGATACGGGAATAAAGGGTGTTGCTGCTGTAACTGCCAGGTGACCTGACAGGCTAATTGGAGTTACTGACCTGGACCTCTCCACTGCATTTATGCAGTCAGGAGAATCACATCAGGACACTGTCCAAATTTGTGGTTTCTCACATGTGGAGAACCTACTGTCCTGCATTACCCCCGCCATCCTGCCTGGGTACAGAAGAACGGGTGTGATTTCTCCATACAATTACCTGCTCTACTCAGATTACACAGACCATAGTGGGGAGCTGACACGGTCAAGACTATTTAAAGTCCAACTTGACTGATTTAGAGATTTCCATTCTCACATGCTGTTACTCTGGTTTATGTTCAGAGCTGTGGTGCGCGTGTAAAACAGGCTATAGAGTAAAAAAAGCAAGAGCAGCATACGTCACTGCATCTACTGTCTATTTCTCTAAAACGCCAGGCTAAACCAGCCCAGGTTGATTCAGGTTCTAAGGGTCAGGTGACAAACATATCAAGTTCCTTGTCCAACCAAAACAGTACAGTCTGTGACCTACAACTGCTGGTATTAACGATCTGGATACCTGCCAACAATCACAAAGACAGCACCTGCCTAAGAGAACAGTAAGTCTGCATTTCAAAGGCAAGTTTTTGAAGTTTCCCTGGCATACTGTCAGAACTGACAAGTCACAGCAATAAAGATTTCATAATGAAGTACTCCCCGAGTACGTGCCCTCCTCCCAGGCACACCCGAGTGCTAGAACATGTCCTTAACAGGAAAACCACACGTTGCATTCTGGCAAGAAACGTTCTATCACCATACGTATGATAAATGGACTGGTTCTTATATAGCACTTTATACAATAAATGGTATGAAAATACAATCATTAATACCCTGTGAACCTGGCTGAAACAAGTTTATGTGGGACCTGTTCTGCTGGTTTCGAGCTCCATGTTTTAATTCTTGGTCTCTACTGAAATACCTAACGCGCAGTTCAAAGTAACCCTTATTTATCTTATACTGTGCCTTGGTGCAGCCCCTCAGTCTGAAAGGAGCCGTTTTAAATCTCAATTTGAGCGTAGGGTGCATATAAATTATAATACCGCCAATTCATCCATTGATTAGTGAACTATTGCGAAATCGAGAGCTGAGGCCTTCACAATGGGATGTCACCATCTTGGGCGTTTTGAAAGTGGAAGTGACAACACTGCACGATCACACAGTAGCAACTTGGCTGGGCCCACACTAAAGCGCACCCTCATTATCCTCCATTATAGGGACTGTTTACAAAATGAACAGCACAAAGTAATATAAAAGCTGCGAAACTAGCAGCTGGGACCATCGACCCATCGGGTAGGTGCTTACTGAGGTCAGAGTCATTTTCCCCATTGGTTTTTATAGAACCAGACTTCTTTTTGATTACTTTCACATAACCCGGCCTCATTGTTTAAAACTCTGGCAATGTTCAATATAAGCATCCACATTATAAGAGTATTAGGATGGCAAAATATGGAAAAGACTGGCAGGAGCACTTTAAAATTTCAATACAAATGGCTAAAACATGCTTTCTAAAGGAAAAATGTTACAACAGGTTTAAAAAAAAAAAAAAAAAATCAAATTTGAGACAACTTTCAGAAGATAGAAGAGGACTTAAAGGAGAAGATTCAGCAACTTCTGTCAGCTACAAATTATGTCTTCCTGAAACCCAGGGGGAGATGTTCAGCTGTTTAACTGTCAGTCCTTTAGGGAGGTCAGAGTTCAGAGGACGTGCCCCAGCACTCAGATCCAAAGATAAACACGAATCCAGTGCCGTCTTTGTCCTTCTAGGGGTCACCTTGTCACCACAAGTGGAAAATGACACAGCAATCACTCATTTTCTGCACCACACTTGGAGAACATGCCCTGGTTACACACCTATTAATAAACAGCTCTGGCTGTTTGGGGACAATAAGGGCTGCACGAGAGCCCCGTGCATGCGGATGTCATGCGATCTTTCCATTGAGCCCTCAGAGGGTCGGCATGTGAAACTCATTGAGCCAGATGACACGTTCGCCTGCGGTCAAAAGCACTACGGCAGCAGACTGGAAATCACAGCTAAGGCAGAAGATCTGGTTCTCCATTAGATGTTTTCCAACAACAGTAGGGATGGTTTGAAGCCAGTTCAGCCTCGGCGCTGTTTGAGAATCTCAGCATGCAACATTACTCAGAAATACTTCAAACTGTATATGAAAGATCTACACAGCCAACTTGATGTCACCCATTGGTTTTGGGCTCTGCATTTTTAAGCCTTCTGATCCACAAATTGGTTGTGACATCACCGCTTGTACTGGCACTTGAGGCACGCCAGGTTATGTGCAAGATACTCCTGAACAGTAGGTGTCGCCACTGGGGGAAAAAAATAACTGCATTTACTAATGCTTTGCTTCTAGTCAAAACTGGAAGCAAAGCATTATTTTAAGCAGTTGTATTGCTTTCTGCATGATCTTGGAGTCTCTTAGCTCCTGGACCCCTCTATTCTATTCAATTAAATTTTATTTATATAGCGCCAAATCACAGTCACCTCAAAGTGCTTTATATTGCAAGTTAAAGACCATACAATAATACAGAATAAATCCCAAGGATCAGTCGACCCCCTATGAGCAAGCACTTGGCAAAAGTGGGAAGGAAAAACTCCCTTTTAAAACAGGAAGAAACCTCCATCAGAACCAGGCTCAGGGAGGGGCAGCCATCTGCTGTGACTGGCAGGGGTGAGGGGAGGGAGACATAACAAGAGACACGCTTTGGAAGAGCGCCAGAGATTAATATTAACTAATGATTAAATGCAGACTGGTGTATAAACAGAGTGAAAAGAGGTGAGAAGAAGAACACTCAGTGCATCATGAGAACCCCCCCAGCAGCCTAGGCCTATTGCAGTGTAACTAAGAGAGGGTTCAGGGTCACCTGATCCAGCCCTAACTATAAGCTGTATCAAAAAGGAAAGGTTTAAGCCTAATCTTAAAAATAGAGGGTGTCTGTCTCCCAAATCCAAACTGGGAGCTGGTTCCACAGAAGAGGGGCCTGAAAGCTGAAGGCTCTGTCTCCCATTCTACACTCAAGTATCCTAGGAACTACAAATAAGCCAGCAGTCTGAGAGCAAAGTGCTATTATTGGGGGTGATACGGTACTATGAGTTTTTTAAGATAAGATGGGGCCTGATTACTCAAGAGCTTGTATGTAAGAAGGATTTTAAATTAAATTCTGGATTAGCTGAATTTGGGAATCATTTCTGAATTTCTTGCAGTAGTTACTTTTATAGCGCCTGACATCAGCGGTGCGATGATGGTGCCAACTTTGTGGAACCAGCAGCAGTGGAAAAAGTTCCTGACTTGGAACGGGCTTAGCATTTATGGAAACTGAGCTATAGACATGGGTTGGGTTTTTCCCCCTCCCACACATGCAAGAGTCAAGAGATTTTATTCATCAGTCAGTTTCTGAAGCACAAACTACATTTTGCTTATCAAATAGCTGATAATGATAACACAAGCTCGTTGCCTTAACACTGTGCACACTAAGCATGCCTAGTCACCAACTTTGTGGGTTGTGCCAGCCCAATTAAATGACCCGGACCTATGGGTGGATGAGGCAGGCTGGGGCAGGCTCGGGGCTCAAAGGTCCAAGGGGGAGGGGGATGGGGTATCACTGGAAGACTCATAAGACTGAGGACAAACACAAAGGCCTATAAAGACACGCATGGGGGAGAGGACTTTGAGTCAACACAATGAGATGAAAAAGACAAAAAAAAATTAACATCACATTGTCCTTTTTTTTTGGTTCCTCTGGTACAGCTGTAGAAACCGCTAAAATCCCCCCTTTATGCGTCTTCCAGCCTCCCCTCTCCCCAATGTAGATGAGGTGAGGCCCTTCACGTGTCCGTGCCATCACTCAGTTCACACTTCTGACCCTGCCGGGCGGACAGGCTGCTGAATCAGGGCCGGCCCGGCTGGTCAGAGGCGGACAGAGCAGCTCCCCTGGCTTCACACGTGGATGCAAAAATAGCAGCGGGCAGCATCACGCCACGGTGAATGAAACCACGTCGCTTCGCAGCGTTCCTACAAAGCCAGTTAACTTCGATCATACGCGCCCCATCGTAGTAAACGGATTTACCAACGACAGCGGAAGCGGGGAGGATGAAAACTGGTTCACACACGAGGCGAGTAACCGAGAAGCGGAGCTGGCTAATTTAACGCGGCTGAAGTTGTGATGCAAAGAAAGAGGAGTGGAAAAGAAGAGGCTCTTTTGTCTCGACACGCCACGCTGGGACTTTCGGTCCCGCTCACTCACCGCGGAGGATTCTTCGGCTGTCCGCTGGGAGCTCGGTTTGGGAGCGTGAGTCGCCCCTGGTGTCCTTTCTGTTGCAGAGCACGGAGACACGTTGCCACGGTACCACCTCCGGGTACCACAGACCTCAGACTGACGAGCTACGGGGATGGCGATTGCGTTACAACCGTGGCGCATGCGCATGTGAAAGAATCTCTGAGCCTCAAAAAGGGGAAGCTGACGAACTGCACGTTTAAGGCGGGGCATAGCGGGAACCTATCTGACGTCAGCAGTTCTGAGTTTGTTCTTGTAAACTTTAGCGCACCAATATTTGCCTTTTCTGCTCAGTTTACAGCGGAAATGTACGGAAACCTAAAGACTTCACCCCACAAAAGCCTTTGTGTCGTTTTCTGGATAATTAAGCTTCTGTGACTTGAAAGTTTACTCCAGTTTTATTTGGTTTAGGTTTGAAATAGAGATGCTGGCATCTGTCTCTCGAATAGCAGCCTAAATGCTTTTCTTTATACATCACCTTATATTCTAAAGCCATATTGGTTCAACTGACACATAGAGAGCTCACATTCACACCTATGGCCAATTTTAAATCACCAATTAACCTCTTGGGAGGAAGCCGGAAAACCCGGAGAGAATCCACGCAGACGCGGGGAGAACATGCAAACTCCACACACAAAGGCCACAGCCTGGATTCAAACCCGTGCCATATGTGCGTCAGTCACTACACACACACACACACACATACATTAGCTCTTTATTAGCTGTTTATCAATAATAACTCATTGTTAAATTACCTAATTACATTATAACTACTATAATAAAGTTTCTTCTTTTGACTGAAAAAAATAGGAAGAGTGCACATCATTCTGGTTCCTGTGAGTTCGGAGCAAAACGTGGAGAGGTGTTTCAGTTTTTTAGGAAGTTATGACAAATATACAGTTTATACATATTTATAGTACTTTTCTGTGTCTGGATAAAATGCCACTACATACAGTGACACACGTACTGCCTCAAAACCGCTGAGTCAGCGCCTCGCTGGCACGGATCCTTTATTGGAAAATTTTATAAACTTCAAAAGACGCTACGCGTGTGTGTGTGTGTGTGTGTGCGTGTTTGTGTTTTATTTTATTCAATTGCATTACATGATGCATGTCTTGTTTTAATTGCATCCACACCCTCTAAAAATATCCTGTTGAAATCACGGCCCCTCCCTTCCACCTCAGCTCCTCTGCCAGATGATCGATGCACAAACTGAGAACCCCATAACTGATCCGAGGACATTGCTGGATGTGTTGTTCAGTTCATGTCAGTGATTAGCAACCAAATCAGATTTGAAGGTATTACAGCTGCAGGAAGATAAGAAGGAGACGCCCTCTATTGCATTCTGTACTCTGCTCCCTCTTCATTTTATTACTGATAGGTGTAATGCAATCACAAGAAGATCAAAGGATGTGGCGTACGATGGCGATGCACTCGTGTACTCATGCAGAAGTTTATAAATAGGAAGTTTTGTGGCATTTCTTTGAGGGCTCATTGACTTATCAAACCTTGCTGCTCCTGCTATACATTCCCACAGCAAGCCCATGTGAAGCTAATGTGCAGTTCATTGGATTAACATTCCTTCCTCATCCTGCACTGAAAAAAGAAATCTCTTGCCCACTGACCCTGCAACAGTGAATGTAGCTGGATGTACCCTTACTGTACTCTGTCCTCCAGTGCTCTCAGGAAAGCACTGCGCTGGAGAAGAGATGGGATTGTCACAGTTGCACAATGCGCTTTTGTGTAGTTGCCGTGGCCATCACCATCCTCTGTTAAATGTTTCCAACTGACTGCATGTGAGGATGCTTTTGGCACGGCAATATGACAGTCACTAATTGGAATATTCATCATATTCATTAAGTTTCCGCTAATGAGGAAGAGGAAGAAGAAAGGGCCCGACTATGGCAGATTTGAGTTTATGAGCGAGAAATGGGGAAAAGGAATGAGTTTGAATTATCCCTTCAGTATTTATCAGGTCCAGCCCAGTAAAATGAATTCGGGCATGACTGTTTGCCTAGCTGTCTGTGATCCAAATCCTTAATCCGAAGCTTAAGTCATAAACGTGGAGGCAGTCATATAGGCGAACAAACCAGATGAGGAGGAATAGAGTCCAAGATACTTTCCAAAGGATCGTACAAGGTTAGATCTAGACAACAATTTAACAGAAATACCCATCCATCTATTTTCTTAACTGCTTGTCCACTTCAGGGTCACAGGGGTGCTGGATCCCTGGAGAGGTCACCATTCTATTGCAGGGCTAACACAGAGAGAGACAGACAACCATTCATGCTTAGAGTCGCATCAACAGCCAGTTAATGTAACCTTGTAAGTCTTTGCACTGAGGCCAGAGTACCTGCAGAGAGTTCATGCAGGCACAGGGAGAACATGCAAAGGCCACACAGAAAGACCTCAGGTGCCTTCTCGCTGTGAGGCAGCAGTGCCACCGATAAGGAAATAACTTAAGCAATAAACACAACACACATGCCGAACCACAGGTCTCACTAAGGTTATGTCCATTAATTCATTTGTTTTCCACAGTTTATCCAACATAGGGGCACTGGGGCCCGTCCCAGCTGTCACAGGGCGCGATGTGGGGTACAGCTTGGACAAGGCAGTCCGGGACAGGGTCATGTCCCTGTTGTTACATTTACGCCTGACATCCACAATCCTCCGGCCTTTTTCAACCCCTGACATGAGACTCAGTTTTAGTTTGAAATGTCCAGGACTGTGTTTTAGCCTGGAAAAATAGAAACTGCTGGAAACTATGACACAGACTCAGACTGGGAACTGCAGAGTAGCTCCTGATACTCTGCCCATGATCAAAACTCATAAAAGAATGTAGTTGGGTTACATGCCTCCTGCATCGCCCCACCAAGAGCAAGCTGTCCTTTGGTGCCAGTGCCCTGACACATTGGACTCAGCAGTACAGGCAGCTGAGCAATAACTGTCCCATGCTTGATGAGGCTGGAGGGTAGAAGTGGTACAAGCTCCAGGCTGGTCAAACCCGTAGACTGGTTTGCATCCCATTGGCACTTTTGTGTTTTGTACGTTTGGCTGATCTCTGACACTCGCTCGTTAGGTTTCGATAAAGATTGTGGTAAAACTGGTTACAACAGGTGCCTTTACAATAGTAACCTTGCTTGTTGGAAAATGACAAGTTGGGAGCGACAGAGCTCACTAACGCCATAACCCGGTGTGGCAGGGACCTGGACAAATGTGCACTAACTGCTGTCCTGAAGATGAGACCAGACTGGAGAAAGATGGCATGAAAAAGAGTGATTTTGCAATACTCGGTACACTGCAAGGTAATCATCCATAATAATCCCTATGTGCCATGATGAGGACTCATGAAGCAGTGATTATAATAAGTCAAACTGGTGTGGAAATTTGTTTTAGCAAAGGGATATTTGACACCAGGATATAAATCAGGTATTGCCATTGTAACCAATGTTGAATCAAGATTTAACTAAACAGCAGGAATCAGGCAGAGCTCATGACAAAAGTCCACAGTAACAGTTTAAATTAACGGTGATTATGGGATCATACACAGATAAGCAGTCCACATAGCTAATGGGGTGACAAGGGGGGCAGGCAAGAGTCCAAAAACAGTCCAAAATCCACAGGAATTTGATAAAAGCAGTAGAAAACTGGCAGCAGGGCCTACAAGAGAACTTAAAATAATTACCAGGAAAGTGTCAGTATGCTTGATAATCTGTCATTGGAGCTTACTGGGTGAGTAAGTAAACTCCCATGATCCCTTGGTGCGTTCAAGAAGTCAGAATTTCCAAGTTCCCGTTAGGAATTTTCAGCTCTAAGATGTCCTCAAGTTGGACTTCCATCTCAAGGAGTGATGTCAGAGCAGCCCCACCAACCCCAACTTCACCCATCCTCCCCTGATTCATCACTCTCCTAACTCATGACTGTTATCTGGAAGAAAACAAAGACACCGCATCAGTGCATCAGTCACATCCAGCGCGCAAACGTTGGCCTCCACAGTTTTAAGGATCCGTTTTGAATTGATTAATGTGGATGCAGCCAAAGACAATAGCCACTTCAAGTGAGACACAGGCTGCTCTGTAAACACTAACCCGGAGGAGGGGGAAGAGAGTAAAACAAAGACATGGGGGGGAGGCAGTAAAAAGAAAAACACCACATTGAGGGGGATGGTATCTACAGGGGAAAAGAAACTGTGAAGGAGAAATAAATTTTGCTCTTGGAACGGTTCAGCCGGAGGTTTTGGATGTTAGGAATGCATGCTGCAATAACAGAGTTTGTGGATCTCCTTCTGCTTTCATAAGCTTCTCTCCTGGTGTGAGAGGAGCTCGGGGTTTTTAGCATCCTGCCAACAATGTCTTCATAGTTTGCATTTTTCCAGGAGACAAATCTCGAATCTATAAAAAAACGGTCACTGTGCAGAGCTCACAATGTCACAGTACTCATGTTTCCACCAGTGAGATCCTTCTGCCGGGCACGTCTTTATCTGTGTCCACGTTGTGTTCAATCAGAGCTCATCGCATACTGATGCTTGATCGGGACCCCCATCACATTTTAAGCCCCTTGAACATCAGCCACGAAGAAGAACAAAAGCCAGCTGAACTCCTCGGTAGGAGGCAGGTGGGGTGTTTGATGGCTCCTGTCTGGGGGCACTTTTTCCCCCACTTAATTTTTTAATCCCCTTTTTCTGTTGCTGATTGGTTAGGTCCAGCTATTAAAGTAGGTATTCAATTTCATGACTATGTTCAGGCATTAAAAATGTGGGGTTGGATTAGGGTTAAAATACAACCTTTCACAACATTAAATATACACTTTAAACGGGTCAGCGCATGACGACAGTCAGAATGGGCTGAACCTGTGCGACATTTGGACGGATGTTGCTTTGAAAGTTGAACCTACCTCAGAGCAGGGACAGTTTAGCCTGAGCGTACACAATTTGGGATCGATCACGGGTTTAGGCTTGTCCTCATTTCATCATTTCTCTTACGAACAGTACACAAAGTACGGAATAGTCAATAAAACTAGGTGTTCTGTTTTGTTTGTGTCTGCGTCTCTTCAAATCAAACCTGCGCTGAACCAACAAGTAGTGACGTTTCTGAGTTTTTAGGTTAGGTTAACCCCTTCCCCGCCGGAGGCCTCTGTTCTGGGCCCATGTGTTAAATATGCCGTGCACGGCGCAGTCACGGCGACTGGTTTAAATAGATGAAGCACGTCGTGTTTCGCTTCTGTTTGGTCAAATTTCTCACAGTTGTGGTGAAGACTTTTTAGAACAAACTTCTTAAAGTCTTAAAGAGGCTCGAATAAAAACTGCCAATATTTGCTTCCACATTTGATCCTGAACTGATGACTGAAGGATTTCACATTTCTCCCAAGTGCCTCTTCTTCTGTTAAATATGAGAAAGTTTTTTCAGGTGGGAATGTCAAAACAGTACCCTAGGACCTGAGGGGTTAAAGCCCCAGTTTGGATCTGTTATCTCACCCACTCTACTGTTGGACTCCCTCACCTTTGTCCCACAGATAATGTTAATTTTTAAAGACCCTCTTACCTTTGTCCCACTAACTTTTGTCACAGTTTTACCTCCATGAAGCCTTTTTTTTTTTTTTTTTTTTTTTGGCTATAAGAAAAACAAAAATCCTGTCATGTACTGGTGACCTGTTCAGGGTGTACTTCACCTCTCACCCAGTGGGACGGGCTCCAGCCCTCCTGTGACCATGAATTGGAAAAGCCCAATCACAGTTACTGGTACGTGTACTAGCAGGAAAACGGCTGATTTTACAAAGGACGTTAAAACTATACTAAAGCAAAATATGAAGTGGTTAAACAAGTAATACAGACTGAAAAGCAACACTGAAAGTTCCACACTGCTGCAGACGAATCAGCATTTTGCACCCGCTGAGCTCTAATCTAGAACGTAATGTGCTCTGCAGCAGGTCTGCAGCATAAGTTACCATAGTGATGTACCCCCTTAAGAAGTGAACCTCCTTCATAGTAAAGAAAACCCAGAGTTAACCCTGAAGTTACCGAGATACGAGGAAATCTTTCTTTGCAGTGCAGGCCTCAGGCCTCTGAGTTCAACAAAACACAAACCCAGTGTCAAGTGAGTTGAGATCTTGATAGTATATAGCCATAGCCTGGTACTGTGTGGATAATCATAATGCAATTATATAC
>JAVDPK010000656.1:704788-714904 GCA_034780415.1 Cichlasoma orientale
AAATGATAGAGGCGCCAGCGGAGATAATAGCCGCCTCAGCAAGGTGCAGTGCCTGGCGACCAGCCGCTAGCTAGAAGACTGTGAAGCGAGAGTAGCTCACTACATAAAACATTTTTTTGTCCACTACCAAACTGCAATAAAAATTTTAAAAAAGTACTTACCCTGTGAAAGTCTTTGTTGGTCCCGCTGTCTAGCCCGCGAACATTCGCCTCCAGCCAGTAAATATCCCACAATGCATCTGTACATTTAAAATTTACAGTACAGCTATGCACGTGATCCAGCGGTCCAATTAAATTCAATCTTCTTTTCAGATGCATTTCAGTTTACAGTAAAGAGCTGTATTTTCAAAATACAGCCGCCTTACTGTATTATCATGCTGTAGTTTTTACAGCCATTCGTTACAGTGTAGGTGACTTGGAATAATGGGAACTGATAAACACAAGTGAAAACAATCAAACAAACAGCTAAACGAAACACTAAAGGTGATCCTGACTGCTTTAACGCGGACATTTAACTGGCGATCTGGCAAGGAATGGATGAGCAGGCTCGGGTGTATGCACTGCAGATGGTTTACTTAATGATGACCCACAGGTGGAGAGGATCATGCCTCCAGGGATCCACACACAACCACACACAAAAAGAGAGGGGAGGAGGAAGTGGGGTGGGGAGGAACACAAAGCAGAGCAGGCCCGCAGTGGAGGCATAAATGGGTCAGATACGGAAATAATAAAAACAGACATTAGGTCAGAGAAGCATCCATCCATCCATCCATCCACCCATCCATCCATCCATCCATCCATCCATCCATCCATCCATCCACCCATCCATCCACCCATCCATCCATCCATCCGTGCCAGTATGCCTCCCCAGTAAACCCAGGATCGTACATTCACAAAGCAACATAAGAGCATCTCCTAGTTATGGAATTCTAAATCATTTCCAGAAATCTGACATTTTCTGGGAATTTCCCCGTAAACTTATGACTAAATCTTGGCAAAGATGTTGCCCACAAACACCCGAGGCCTCAAAAGGGCTCAAAAAGCTTTATTTAGAAAATAAGACAATAAAAGCCAAGGGTCAGACATGCCTCGATTGATTCAGCACATCAACTCACCCATTACCATGATTAAAGGTAGTTAAATAGCTGCCTTAAGGTAGTACAGTGAATTTATTTAGGCTATTTTCTCCTAAAGTCTGTGCAGTGGCTGATGACCTTTGATTAGAGTTGAAACAATGGCCTATTTATACACCCTGACATTTGTGTAGTTATAGTTAACTGATGCATGCAAACTTGCAACCAGAGCAATGATTAGAAATGATCAGAAACAAGCTACAACCCAAGGGGCAGCCTCCAGAGCTGCACGAAGACATGCCTTTAACGGCCACTTGAGGAAGGCTGCAAACGCTCCACCGACTTCACCGACTGAGTTCAAAGGCTCAGATTTACAGCATCATAAAAAACTACAGCTTTCCTCCTTCATATGAACTATAATGGTGCATTCACACGAGTTTTTGTGTGGTGTGAATGTTCTGAAATTACTCTTAAGCTGCGAGTTCTTGTATATATTTTTAAGATAGGCGCTTTAAAAATGTGGCCCCTGGTCGGTCGTGTTTTTGAAACCCAGCCTGATCATCACATGCTCACAAGCTACCTAAATTTTAAGACAGGCAGTGAGACATCTGGTATTAATGGTTTAAAGACATTTGAGGCAATTTGGTGTAATTTGAGAAAGCCTCAAATTCTTGAGGAAGCCTCAAATTACACCAGATAGTATTCAACCCATAACAGCAGCTAAAGGGCTTTTTCAGAAAGGCAAAAGGTCGAGAAGCTCTCTGCTGGAGCTCAGCCTGAAATCAGAGGCTGTTTGGCGTGGTGGCGCGTTATGGACGGGCTTGGATGGGGCGCTCGTTGATTTACTGCTTCCATAAAGTGTTTAATCTTGATAAGGATGACTGTGGCTTTTCTGATAAAGGCCACTGTTGAGCTCTTTCTGCAGCGCCTCCTGCTGTGCAGCTGGCAGTGTCAGCAGTTCATTTACATCAGCTGAATCTGAGCGTGCACACACACACACGCACACAAACAGAAGCACGCACACAGATAAATGTCAACACAACTGATCCAAATATTAGCCTTTTGTTATTTTGAATAAAATCCTGCTAGAACAGTGCTACATCCACAGATTACATTCTTTTATGTTTTAATCAATCAAAGCAGAAAAGTGTTTTCAATTGTTCTGTAATTTTGATCTCTAGTGTATACCATACCATTATACTATACTGTACTTCCTCACACTGGCACACTCTGCTCAGAGAACCTTGGTAATTTCAGAGAAGATTGGGAAGATAAAGAAGAGCAAGAGTTTTCACAACACGAGAGCTTTTGTCTGGACCGTGCAGACAGGAAGATGAGGATCAAGAGAAGGGGAATGACACACTGGAAATGATCTGGGGCCGACTCAAACTCAGGCCCCTGCGGTGAGGACTCTGACCTTCAGTGCATGCCTGCTCAACCAGGTGAGCTAGGGGAGCATCATCAGTTCAGTCTACTATGAGTTTGAAGGCGAGGATGAGACTGCCCGCTAGTCTGCTCTAAAATCCCATCAGCAGCCAGCAAGGTGAGAAATATGGATGCTAAAGAATGGTGAAACTGAATGGTCTTCTTGCCTAAGAAACGTGCCACGCCAAGTGGGGTACATACAAGTGTACATGCATCAAGTGCAAGAAATACATGTGCAACACAGCAAAACTCTGTTTCACAGACTGAGGCCGAACTATAGACTGACATGGATCTGTTCAATTTCTAATTCAGTTCAAAATATTTTTACATCCATTTTTTATGGTTTTCTCGATTTAAAAACTCCACCACACCTGCAAACATTGGCTGACGCACAAATATGAACGCCGCACATTCAGCTGGTGACTGCCACATACGGCGTGCAGACTAATGAGTGGGTAAATGCAAATATTTTACAAGAAGAAAGCATCCAACAAGCTAAGTTTGTGGTCTTCTCATCTTAACAAATGAGTGATAAACAAATAAAACCTAATCCAAACCAAATGTCCAGACTTCGCCGAGGGCACTTTGTGCAGCTCGGCTCACAGTCATTCACAAAGAGGAATCCGCTGCAGGCTGCTGCGAATCAAACCATGCAACAGACTGAACTTTTTAACCACAGCACCCTGAAACAAAGCAGAACACAAAAACTTCAAATTAAAGCCATATGTAGGTTCCACCCACGCGTCCCTCCAATCACAACCGAGGTGGAGCCACAACATCCGACCCCCACCAGCTAAGCTGTGAGTGACACATGACTCAGCTTTTTCTTTCGCCTCATTCTTCTCTCACAGTCATGTGTTGATGAGGGCCGGTTGTCTGTCCTTCATTGCTTGTGATGGAAACAGCGTTCTGCTCCGCTGCACAATGTTACACACACAAACATGCACACGCGCTAACACGCTCAGAAACAGCCTACATACGTGAGCGCAGATATACTCGCGCACCCGCTTGGTGCAGTTCAGTCATGTGTAACAGCACGTGCACCGTCTGGTACGTTACATTAAATCACGCTGCTCACAAAAATCATGTCTTATATTTTTTTTCAAAATCTGTTTCAGGCCGTTTTTTCCTACTCTTGGCTCTGTGTGATGTCACAGTGAGAGGACAGCTCTAACATGGTCATCTCAGGCACACAGAGGCAGCCAATCAGAATAAAGTTGGCCTAGAGGGCGAGGAGCTAAAACTGTTTGTTTCAGAGGATGAAGTCAGGCGCTGCACCAAGACTCAGAATAAGATGAAGAAGGATTATTACATCCGCCAAGGAAGTTATGTTTTTGGTAGTGTTTGTGTGCACGCGTCTGTAAACACGATAGATTGAAAGGTTTTGAATGAATTGAATGAAGTGTTTTTGCACTGAGTTTTATTCCCAGTGTTGTGACTGGTCTGCGTCCCGCGCCTGCTTGTTTCCTGTTTTGTCAGTTCTTTGTCGCGTCATTGTCGCCGGCTTTCCCTGTTGTGTGTTCTTCGTGTTCCAGTTTCAAATGAGTTTCGTGTTTTTGTGCAGCTGTGCTCCCGACCAGCCTGGTTATCGCCTTCGTTCAAGCAAATAAAGCTCAAGTATAAATTTAGCTCTCGCCTCTGAGTCCTGCATTGGGGTCCTCTCTGCCTTGCCCGCCAGGACAGGAGTAGAGTGGGGTCATATTAAATGTCCATTAAAATTAGGCTCATATCTACCAAGACCTTCAAAGTCAGCTTAATGTTTTATGGTTGAAAACTGACAAAAAAAAAAAAACATATAACTGAGAAATTATGATTCTTACAAGTGTGGTGTGTATTGTTAACATATAAAAAGTACCATATAAATATTTAAAAACTGTGTAACAGTCGACCTCTGACCTCTCCTTCAAGGTCAATAGATCTGAAGCTCAACAATAATAATGTTATACAGAGCTATTTAAAATGATAATGGGTTTTCAGACTTACAAGAACATGTTGGCGTCACAATTTTACATTGAGGAACATTATTCAAAAATTTTTCCACAATTTTTTTTTAATGCAGTTTTTTTTTCTGAGAAGCTCTCTAAGATGCTCTTTCCATACCCAATCATGTCGCTGATCTGTTCCCAGTGAATCTAATTAGTCACAAAATGTTCCTCCAGCTGTTTATCTGTAGCATTCCAGCCTTTTGTTCCCCCCGTCTCAACTTTTTTGAGCTACGCTGCTGCCATCCGTATCAAAATGACCTCAAATATTTTTGTGTGAAATAGCGAAATATCCCAGTTTAAACATTTGACATGTTTTCTATGTTCCATTGTGAATAAAATACGAGTTTATTCAAATCATTGCATTCTGTTTTTATTTACATTTTACCCAGCATCTCAGCGTTTTTGGAATTGGGTAAATTCACATGGAGATATTAAACATATTAGCCTTTGTTTGTGACACACATAAATGGTGGAGGGCTCAAAGTTTTATCCAGAAGCATCTTCAAAGTCTGAAACAACTTGTATATGTGCCTTATTACCATTGTATGCATTCAGCCACTGTTTTTGTCACATCATAGATTCATCTCCTGTGTCCTACTGCCAAACAGTGGTAACCCCACACATCAGCTTCATAATGAGCTTCCCCGTACAACACAAACATAACACAAAGAGTCCCTAAAAGGACTATTTGAGCTGGTTCTTGACAGCTAATTGTTGTGCTTATTTTTATTGCACTGTGTGTTGAGTTTAGTAATAAAGTTTTAATTAAAACGAGCTGAGTCTCCCTTTAAAGGCAAAGAGATTGTTCAGAAACTGCGGGGTGGTTTGCTTGTGTGTTCATTTGATAATGCTCCTGCATACCTGCTTCACTGTGAACGCTGAACGTGTGAATGTCAGAGAACAAACAGACTAAATATAGCGGCGGACAGCGGAGCTGCTGGACTCGCACTTATATAAGTATGTAGGTAGTTTGCCAGGTATGTGGAATGAGACAGCATGCAGGCCATTCATGGTCTGAGGGGGAGCCTGAGATCAAAGTTTTATAGCGGTTGTTGTTCGCCATCTAGTGGCAAAGTAGGAACATTGAATACATAATTTACATTACTGCCACCTGCTGAGCTAAACTATAACTTTCTGTAAACCAGGCCGGTCAGAAGAATTACTATCAACCGTACAGATGAAGCAGTGTGATTATTAAATTAAAAAAAAAAACAAACAAAAAAAAAACAGGTTGGCGAGGAATAGATTTTATTTTGAAATTCATCACACAAACTAATCTTCGGGCAGTGGCAGATAGGGCATTTATTCATGTAAGCTACTTAAATTTGATTTACTTACATGTTACTTTAATGTCGCCACTGCAAATCAAATTTCAAATAAAAAGACGCGAAATATAAAACACAAATAAATAAATAACACCATCATTAAAGATCAAGGGGGTGTCAAACGTTTTTGCTTTTACCCTCCAACATTTGCAGCCTTTAGTTAACAATAACAGATATTTGACTCATTTCCTGTTCCATTTTTAAGAGATACCAACTGAAGTTCAGTTGAGTTGAGATGAAACGTAACTTTTATTTAACCAGGTAATTCATTAAGAACACATTCTTATTGACATATGCAAAGCCTCTTAAGCAAACAGGTGTAACTAAAAAGTTAAACAGAACAGATCTCAGCACAGTCACGGGCACAATTCCAGGTTTAAAGTTTTTAAAGTTCTGCAGAGGGTGGAAAGCTCAAACGCACCTCTAGGGCAATAAAAAGTGATTACTGAAAACCCCAAATATGAATGTGGCTTTAAAACCTTTTTTTTCTTTCTCTTTAGTTTCAAAGTGGACAAAAAGATGTCACTGTTATTAAATGTGACTTTCATTAAATCAGTTTTTAAAAGCTGATTGGAAACCGCTTTAAAATGGGCCCGTTATACTCATTCCCAGCTCCACATATATATATTTTTAATTTCTGTCCTAGAGTAACTTTTGCATGACTCAATCAGCTGTCTGTAACACAAACTTTTAGCTTATTTTATGACTCCAAACTGAGGGCTATGAATCCAAACTGAGAGGTATTTTTGACTTAATTTAAACTTCTAAAAGTATCACAGCTACAGGTTGTGCGCTTATTTGTTTTTCAAATTACTAGCTATGATGTATATTAATGTTGTATTTATGGATCTAGTTGTCCTGGCGAGCGCCAGGCGGAAGGATACTATTCAGCTAATTAGCGCGGATGAAAATTGGGTTAATTGAAGGTTTGCTGCGCCTTCTGTGGAACCTGAGTGGTTGCTGAGCCTCAGGTGAGAGTGGGTTCTTGAGTTCCCGTGGAAGCCCAGGTAAGCGTGAGAAATTACGAAAAATAAAAAAAACGCAGTTCAGACAGAAATTAAGCAAGTGACTCAACAGGAAACGTGCGTAAACAGGACTTAAACACAGCTGAGCGTCTTCATGCTGAGACAGGACTGTGAGTCAGTGTTCACCTGAGCTGTACCTGTCTCAGGCTGCTGGGAACACAACCTGTCTTATTGCCCTAAGCTAACCAACCTGTATTATGGGGATTTTTAGTTAGGTTACATCATGAGATTGGTTTATATGGTCCTAGATATCATCTGCGTCACCTCAGCATGCCGTCTGTTCTATAAACTATATTCACAGCTTGTCATGACACCAAAACACGTGACAGCTGCGGTTTTGTTGGTCTAATTAATTTGAAAATGCTGAACTCAGTGACATTTTAAAATATTATCGCTTCCATGTTGATAAAGATGTTCAGCTCTTGTGTGTGAAACCAAGAAGGGAAGTATTTTTATTAAGTATTTTATTTGCTGCAGCAAGTATACTGCTGTGAGCAAATGTGCCTCAAGTGTGGGTAAAATGTGGCCATTCAGGTTCACTCTCTGTTAATGGCCCATAAAGGCAGTTTGTTTGCATCATAATGGTCAAATTAAATAAACATATATAAGCAAAAGTGACAGCAAGTTGATAAAGGAATAAACATGTTGAATAAATGGATTTAAGAAAACACATTCATATGCTATGAAACTGATATTAAAATAAGATTATGTGCCAATTTAACAACAAATGAGGATATTTTTTTTCCCCTATTCTTAGTCTAATTCTGAAGAACCCTTATTATGGTAAAAGGAAACTAACCTGCATAAAACATTTCAGTTAACTGGAATCAGATGTTGTGCAGGTACACAACTGAAAATGAGCAGGAAATGTCTGTCAGCTTGGTTTCATTTGTCAGTACAGCCTGCCTGAGGGCGATTATATATGGCTGTAAGCTTATGTCTACATGATTTAAAAATTCAAAAGTAAATTTTAAAAAATTATTTAAAAAAGCTAAAGTATAATAACTTTTTTTTCCCAACCACAAGTGTGGTGTAACGAGCCTTTAGAAAGTTCCTGCAGACCCAGTGAAACATCGGATAGCTGTTTATCGGGATTTCCCATGTGATGAAAAAAAGGTTTTTAGTGTTCCTCTAAGTCAGCGGTGGGCAATTCATTTCCCCAAGAGGCCACATGGAAAACTGGGACTGTAGTGGAGGGCTGCACCGGTAAGCTGAATTCATGGTGTTATTGATGCAGCCTCCACAACAGTCCCAGTTTCTCGTGTGACCCCATGGGAAAATGAACTGCCTCAGCTCTGCAAAGTCACACTGATGCTGTAGATATTACAACATGAATAGGAACTTCCTCTGTCTGAATGCGACAATCTGATCCAGCAGCAGACTGTAGTGGTGTGACAGGAGGCTCGTTGATGATTAGATCATCAGGACGAATGACAAACAGAAGCATGATCAGACAGGATCCTCCTCTGCGAGCATGTCAGTATCTTCTGGTGCGACGCAATGAAACCGGTTTCTGATTAATAACAGAGAGGAGTGATCCTCTCTCTTTCCTAATGACACACCGAGTTACGACACAGACGCTGATGATTTCATATCTGATTAAAAAGCCTGAGGCGTGTGTGTGTGTCTGCTCACACTGACATTTCTGTGTTTATCTCTAGACTCAGTGAGGTAGTGATGATTATTACTGTTATCAATAATGGCAATAAAGCCCAAAATGATGTAGTCAGATATCTTGTTTTGTCCAGCAAGTGATTCCAGTTTTCAAGATATTGCTTTTAAATGTTCAACATCCTTTGTTCAGTATATCCACTCTCCCTCCTTTGCACATGTCCAAACATCTCCACCCTGTCTGCCCTCTCTCCTTCACCTCTTGTGCTCTGTCCGTTACTTTCTATGGTTGACCCAAAGTATTTGAACTCCTCTACCTTCACAACCTCTGCTCCTTCCATGTTTACCTTTCCACTTGCCTCCCTCAAGATCCACAAAGACACAGTGCAACTCCTTCTGACCTTCTTCCATACATCTCCATCAACTCTCTCAAGGCAAACATCACATCTCTAGTCCTCTCTCTCGGCATGAAGCCATACTGCTGCTCACTGATCATCACCTCTCTTCTTAACCTAGCTTCAACAACTCTTTCCCATAGCTTCATGGTGAGGCTCGTCAGCTTGATCCCTCTGTAGTTACTGCAGCACATCCTTGTTCTTGGAAATCAGTACCAGTGCCTGTCTCCATTCCCCGGGCATCATCTCACGCTCCAAGATTGTGTTAAACAATCTTGTTAAAAACTCCACAAATGTTTGTAGCAGCAGTCTGGTTTTATACACCTGTGGCCATGGAAGTGATTGGAATACCTGAATTCAGTGATTTGGATGAGTGAGTGAGTACTTTTGGTATATAGAGTGTAACTGTGTGACAGTCCACAGTTGTCGGACCTCTAAACAGATTTTATTGAAGTGAGACTGCAGCCTCTGAAACCACTTCTCTACAGTCTTCTTTCATTTTTAAAGTGCTGCGTTTTGCAAATGAAAAAAAAGAGTTTCAGTACAACTTAAAGTCATTATTTCTTAATCACCTTCCCTCTCATTAGGTGAAAATGAAACTAACTTTCTAACCTTGGAAATTCTCAGGAATCCTACACGCAGGAGTTGTTGGGAATTTCTAAGGTGAGACGAAGCCGGCTACGTTCCGCAGCTGAACACATCCGTCATGTGTTTGGGATTAGACTCGCTGTTAAGGAAGTGACACTAATGGCGCTGAAAGTCTTTAGAGCCGCCGCCAGGATGGAGTTTAATTATCCCAGAGGGCCTCAGTGTAACGCGCCACCTCCAGCAGTTTGTTCTGTTGTCGTGGTGAATGAAAGCTGTGTGTAACACGGAAACAACAAAAACCTTCCAATGAATTCAAATTAAATGTATCTTTATCTTCATTGCAACTATACAGAGGGGATATTTATTTATAATTATTGGTGTTTCTGCTTTGACTGACAGCTGGATGCAGACACAGCTGGATGCAGACACAGCTGGATGCAGACACAGCTGGATGCAGACACAGCTGGATGTATCATATCACCCTTTTAGACTTCAGCTCTGCTAATTTGAGCTGTTTTAGCTCCAAGAGTCAAAAAGCAGTGTGAAGTTTGAGTTTTTGGCTCACAGGGATTACTTGCACAAACACTGACCTCATTACCTGAAACGTTACTAAAACTTAGGTCCATCATTGGGAAGTGTGTGTGTGTGTTGGGGGGGGGGGGGGCAAAATTAGATTGATTTTGTTTTCTC
>JAVDPK010000656.1:714919-742853 GCA_034780415.1 Cichlasoma orientale
GTCAGCTCAGAACAATTACTGTGACCGGGATCCAAGCCTCATAAAGCCTCATTCTTCTCATGTTAAGTGGTTATTTTCTTTCTCTCTTTAAAAACTTCTTTATTTTTATTATTGTTTATTTTTTACTTTGATCCATTTCCTCCCTTTTTTTTTACTCACCATACTCCCTCCCCCCCCTCAGTAAAGTCAGCGGGTATTGTGAATGAGTCACATCCTTTAAAGTCTTGACCCTGTGAGAAAGTGGGCAGCAAAGAGTCACTCCGCTTCCAGGAATCCAGTATGGGAATCCCCACCCCTCTCCTCCCCATCCCCTCCTCCCCCATGCTGCATGTCTGCGCTGCTGCTCGACTCTGGACCCACCGGCTGTCTCGTTTCACATACCTTCAGTTTGCTCTGTACTCCCGTAGAGACAGCGCTGCTGATCAGCAGGGGAGGGGGGGAGATCGTACCTGCAAGGTAGAAGTGAATTCTGCTTCGTTATTGGCTGAGAGGAGTTAAATAGGAGTGGTTAGTCTCCTCCTACTTCCTTTTCTATTCAAAAGCACAAATGAAAGCAGCCGGGAAGCGAAAAGAGAAGGAACTATACAAAGAGTGGACATCTGAGCCGGCTGAGTAAAAAAAGCAGAGACGGTCACAGGTTGGTGGTTTCATTTTAAAGCTTTTTAAGACTTTGTTCTAAAGTTTTCTACGATTGAAATGATTAAGAGGGGAATTGACAGTAAACTGTATTAACATTCTTAAGTTAGAAAGGTGAGCATCACTGTGGTCTTTGTACCTATAAAGTTTTAAAATTAGGCATCCGGATCCGCTTATTGTCATCTCAGCTGAACTTTTGGCAATAAAATAATTTGGAACCAAAGTCCAGCTTTGCACGGGCTGCCTCCGTTTTACATGCTGCTTTGTTTGGCATCTGTCGGCAGTGATGACCTGAAATGCTCTGGAGTCGCTATCGCCCCTCATTTGTGTTTTAGCAGGGAGCGCTGCGATCACGTGACCGTAGCATCAGGCTGCGCCGGAGCTGGAAGATTTAATCCAGTAGTTTAACATTTGACGGTTACAGCCTGTCCAAGGTGACCGAGCAGTAATATCTTTGTGTTTTAGACTCGTAGCTGGAAGAGGCAGACGTCTGAAGATGTCAGACTGATTAACTCAAAGCAGCTGCAGCAGGTTTTCTCCCTTTCTTGACTTTATGCTCTGCTGTGGAATTAAAACATGATTGTCAGTATAATCATTCAAAAGTCTAAATTCGCTCTGTTCACATTTAATTATGATCTGCTTAATAAAAACCCAACTTTTTTCTTTTAGGTCATTTTAATATGATGTCAGCATTAGCAAAACAATTAAGCACCTCTAATTTGACCCAGTATGATTGGTCCAGTAAATATTTACAGAATAATTAAATAATGCCCTATATTTGGCCTTGAATCAACAGATTAGAGAAAGTTCTTTAGGTTATCATGATTATGTTGTCACAAAGGATCATCACAGCAGGCAGCACTGCATGCTTGAATTGGCAGTGAGTGTTACACAGGGTGCCTGCCTTCTTTTCTGACGCAACCCCAAAGGGGATGATTGTATAATTAAAGAACTGATCTTAAATAAGCCGCATCAGGTGATTTATTAATGAATCGTTTAAGGCATCATTTGCTAATGATGTCACAAGTTTGATGGTTTCAGTGTCAAAAATAGTTGCTGCTTCCCTTAAATTGGGAAAAACTGAATACCCGTGGATCTTTGGATGATTTTTCAAACAGTACACCGATCACATTTATGACCACCTGCCTAATATTGTGTTGGACCCCTTGTGCTGACAAAACAACAAACAGCAGCTTGTATTCTGGCAGCTTTCTATCAGAACCAGCTTTAACTCTTTCAGCAGTTTGAGCTACAGCAGCTCGTCTGCTTGATCGGACCACCCGGGCCAGCCTTTGCTCCCCACGTGCATCAGTGAGCCTTTCTGCCCATGACCCTGTCGCTGGTTCACTGCTGTTCCTTCCTTGGACCACTTTTGATGGATCCTGACCACCGCAGGCCGGGAACACCCCCACGAGAGCTGCAGTTTTGGAGATGCTCTGACGCAGTCGTCTGGCCATCGCGGTTCGGCTTTATCAAACTCACTCAAATCCTTACGCTGCCCATTTTTCCTGCTTCCAACACATCGACTTGTGGAAATGCATCCGTTCCTCAGCTGTGTGGAAACGCGTGGGCTGTTTTTTCATGTAAAAATCCCAAGTTTCTCTGGGTGTTAACAGTTCCAGTTGCAGTGATGCACAAAGCTTTCCTAATATGGCAACATCCCACAACAGTCCACCTGCTGAGTGACGTAGGGCCCCCCGAGGCGCCGGCGTCACCGGCCTCATTGTTTAATTCATCCAGAGCGAGTGTAACTCACAGATGACAGTTATTAGTTGCATGCAGCCGCATGCCTTCATCACTGCCTCCAGGCTGCGATATTGCAGATAGAGGCAAGCGGGTGGAGACGTGTGTGTGTGTGTGTGTTTCCTGTGAAAGTGAGAGTGTATGCAATAAGTTTGTGTGTGTTGCGTGTTGTTGTCTTGTCTGCTGGTAGTCGCCCCGGGCGTTCAGTCAGAGCAGCAGCACGCAGGGAACAGATGGTCAATGGCCGTGTGACGCGGTCTATTGACTTTCTGACTCAGATGTCGGGGCCGGGCCGTGCTGCAGCGGGAACAGACAATTCGTGCGGTCTGACGAAATGTATTGATTTTCTGTGAGGTTTTGTACATGACCAAACTGGCTCCTCTGATCTGAAAGCCCGTGTTTAAGCACTCAGACCCAGACTTTTCTTTTAACACCATGAGATGAGTGCCATAAAAATTTGAATGCACAGGAAGGGTGTTTCTCTGAGCTGGATTTAGAGTGGCAAAACTGCAGAGGAAAAGGAAGCAAAACCAACACCAGCTTAGGTGCTCATTTGCCTCAGTTGTGTGTTTATTTGGCTGAAAGTGCTCCTTTTTATTTGTGTCCCTCCTCCCAGTGTTACGACTTGTTCCTGGAAAGCTGACAGGCAGACTGATCGCTCAGACGTACAGCAAAGATGGCCTCCGTTGAACCGTTCAGCCGAAGGCAGTGGGCATCCCAGTCGCTCAGGGTTACCGCCAAAGAGCTCTCCATCGTCTCTGCCCGGGGTAAAAACACCGCCATCGCGGAGCGCTTCTCAAAGTAAGTCCCCACCACGCGTTTAATAATTTACCTGCAGCCACTCTGCAGATCCATCATTTCTGTCCACGCTTCACACAGTTGTCTCCTCTCCTTCCGAGCAGAAATTGGCTCATGGGGTTCCTTCTAACATTTTCTTGCCATTCAGCTTTTCTCCATTTCCCCTTTTCTGGAACGATGTGACTTTCACGCCGTCGGCCTTTAACCAGCTGCTCCAGTTTTACTCGTCCCATCTAGTTTTCAGACTTTGCAGAATAAAACAGACGTGAACTCTTTATGGAGGTTCTCCACCATTCAGGGCATCCCGTTTACCACATATCAAGTGACTAATTTTGGAAACAGAGACAATGCGTGGTAATTAACCTATTTGACCACTAGGTGATGGTATTATTCTGTCTGTGCAGATTTCTGTATTATTTTTCTTCCTGATCACAAGTGATGGTTATCAGGATCTACACAAGAACACGGATTTTTAAAAGACAACGTGTCTTTAGACCGTAAGACCCGAGATCTAGATTCCTTTTGAGATGGTTTCCCATCATGCTTCTGGAGTTTTTGGTTACAGCTGCTCTTTGTGTGTGTGTGTGTGTGTGTGTGTGTGTGTAATGGTTTCATTGTAGCCCAAAAAGCAAAAGGAGATACTGCAGACTGTGGACTGCTTAGATAAGGAAGTGAGTGCATTTAGCAGTTAACAGTCTTCATGTGACGGAACTTCACTATTTGCACGAGCCATGACAGCAACAATGTGAATAATCAGGGCTTAAAGTGGGATTTTAATAGACATGGAGAACCTGAGATCTGCTGTGCAGCAGGTGAAGAAAACCCACCGAGAAAGAAGTCAAGTCAATTTAGAAAACTGCTTCCTGTATTATATAAGATGTTACATGAGCCATCATATTATTTTGGCTGCTTTCCATCCAAGTGAAAATAAAAATCATCATCATCATTTTCAAAATTAATTCGATGGTGTTATTATTTCACTATAAGTGGTCCTCTATATGTTTGCAGTGGCTCGTTTTTCTACCAGCTCCTTTAATGTGATTGTAAATAAATAAAACCACATAATCAGCAATATAAAATCTACTCTTGGGCTCTGTTAAGATCTCTAAAATATTTGGCACAGAGTCAGACTTTAAAGCTGCCTGTTGTCCTTTTTTATTAGCTGTGGCATCTTTTGGTGTCTGTTTTACCACACAGAGCCCAAAACTGGCTTATTAGTGTTTAATGTTTGCGAAGTGGAGGCTGTAAAGCTTTGAGACAAACTTAATTTGGACTTTGTGGCACAAATGATTGTGTCTCAGGTTAAAACGCCTGTTAAGGAGAGTTAGTGCACTGGCAGCTGGGAACTGCCCGTTTACCTGCAGAGAGCGATTATCACGGCCGGTCTGTGGGCCTGTTTGTCCATCAGCACAGAGAAGAGCAGAGCTGTAACATGCAAAGAGCTGCAGCCACCGTCTGCACTTGCATTCATGGCTCACTCGTCAACCAGCTTTCGACTGATGCACAGTGTCACCCGCTGCACGAGGCAACTATCTACCTCAACGACCACAATTGCAGTGCCATAAATAAAGCATTAGCCTTCAGTGATACTTTATCTTTGTCTCGAGTGATTTCCTGTTGCTGTGGGTGGGTGGGGCTTGTTAAAGAGCAGCACAGTGGCAATGCGACCAGAAATGAAGCAGAATGAGTGTTAAAACAGCCGACACGTAAGATGACAATCAATAACCCACAACTCACTCTGTTCAACGAGGCAAACATGAACACACACACACACCAAAACAAAACTCCTGCCTTGGTGAGTTCTTTTTCATTGGTGAGTCATTCAGGAGCATGCTGCTCACTTTTCTTCCTCCTCCATCTGTCTTTACTGTTCTCGAGCCTGTTAGTTAGCATTAGTTCAGGGTTGGGTTATTAATTGTGGTCTTGTATTAATGTAAACGGTTCATACACCCACCTGGTTATCAGGGTTGATGTTTTAAGAGATTTTTTTGGCTTTTATTAGATGGTGTACAATGAAGAGAGGCAGGAAAGTGGGGTGAGAAAGATAGGGGGGGGGGGGGGCGTGCAGCAAAGAGCCGCCTGCACCACAGTCATGTGGCCTTCATGGTCGCCTGCTCACCCACTGAGCCACCCTGGTGCAGCGGGGGTGATGTTCTCCCAAAATATCTGTCAAATCAACAGAATTTTATTTTGAAAATCCCAGATACACCAGCATTAACTTTTTAACTGGAGCCGTAGATTTCTGACCTTCACAGAACCGCAGATGGGACGAAGCTCGACTCTGAAACCATTTATCCACTCCTCCACTTCCTGCGCGTCCTGCAATACAAACAGAACGCACGATTACGAGTTTCCAGCCAGATTCGCTTTAACAGACAAACCCTTTTGTTGTTTTTGGAGAGGAGCAGCAACAGTTTTAAATGAGTTTCCTGGGTGTGTACAAGCAGCAGCTGCTTCTGCCTCTTCACTGAACCTCATCTTCTGTCCGTTATTCTGTCTCAACTTGTTTTTTTATCCTCTGCAGGTACCAGATGGCAGCAGAAGAGGGCAGCATAGAGAAGAAGAAAACGGTGCGTAACACATTCAAACGCTTTTTTTTTTTTTTTTTTTTGTCTATATACACACATGAATTATTCTGTTCAGCAAGTTTTCACCTCTGAGCCTCAATGTTAGAAAAACTACAAACAACCTCACGGCTCAAAAAAAAAATAAATGTTTTTTTTTATTTATTTCCATTGCAATCAAATATTAATTATTGCTCCTGCTGGACATCAACACAGAGCGACAGAAGTCGAACACTGAGATGTTTTATTTTTATTTATATTAACCAGCATCACAAATTTACCGCATATTCTAAAATCTGAAACAACACGCTCAATCTTTCATCCAAATAAGGCAAAAACTCAAAAAAAGAGGAAAAAGTCGAGCAGCAACAAGAATTCATCTTCCACGGTGGGTGGGTGGGTGGGTGGGTGTAGATAAACTGTGTAAACCCTGCACGCACATGCTTTGTTGTACGTGTTGTTTCTCAACATGTTCCCTTTAAAACTATGTGGACATGCACAGACCAAACCCCCATTCTTTGAGTTCAGCGACCTCCCGCGTCTTCATTTCTCTTTCTGTGCGGATGTGACGTATTCTGAGAGCGGATTAAAAACCATATTAAGGTAACCACGGCTGCCGGGTGATGATGGAGGAATTGAAAGGATAATATTTACCCTTTGAAACGCGGTGTGAAAATATGAACCCAAAACTGCTCTTACACTGACTCCAGTGTAAGAGCGGAGACGTCGCGCCTCGAAGCATCTCCATCAGGCAGACTGTGAAAACGGCAGTGAAATTATTGTGTTATCACTTTTGGCATCTGCTGCCCTGCAGCACTGATAACAAGACGCCTCCGTCTCACCTGGTCAGTGCTGAGATTCAGGCCCTTTCGACTCACGCGCAGGCAGCTTCGTCCACGCTTTAGGCCTTCCATCCGCACGGGAACGACATTTTAGGAAAACTGAGATTTTGTCTCATAATGTCAGAGGTGTCATCTTCATCCGCTTCGCATGAGGGGATGTTCTGCAATGGTAGATGTAGTCAAAATATTGCTCCTGTTAATCTTACTATCTGCATCTTACTATCGGGGGGGTTCTGATTGGCCATCATTTCTATCAGATTAGGGTTTTATCACCACGTTGCCGTTGACAGCGCTTTGTTTTTATTTGGATGGGTTTTTTTTGTATAAATGGGGGCTGTGTGGATGGGATGTTTTTGAAAAACTAAAGCAGAGAATGTCTGTCCTAGTGTGGACAAAGCTTTGGGTCAGAAAGTAGGCAGACAGGCGGCTTTATGAGCTGAGGCAAGCTGTGTTGGTTCTGGAGAATCTTTGCTTTGCTTAAAGAGGTAACCTCAAAGAGGCACATTGAATATCAAATTTAATGTAGTTTTATATGAGAGCAGGGGGGAGCATGGAGCGGTTTTCTGCTAAAAATCTATATTTCTTGTTGATGCTCTTCTATAAGACAAAAACTTTGTTGCCTTTTGTGCACCGAGGTTCCAGAGAAGTGGTGGGTCAGGAGCTGGTGGGTTTTGTGTGCGCTGACGTCCTGTCTCGCAGCACAAGTTGCCGACCGCCTTCCTGACCCTAAAAACTTGCTCTCTGGTATTTTCAGTGACGTTGTCTGATCAGATGTTGTGTAATCTGACATTCCTTCCTCGTGTCATGCTGCTGCTGCTGCTGTAAACGGTGGTTCTGTAGAATTTCTCTGGCAATCCTTCATTTCCTGAGAGGAAGGTTGAAGCTGAAGGTGTTCCTATCAAATCCAATCTCTAAACTAAACATCAGACACAGATACCAGCCCGGGAGGCTTATCAGGAGATTAGTATTTATGCAGGTTTAGTTTCTGTGCAGCTCTTTGAGTTTTTAGGTTTCCACCTCCCTCCCCTTTACCTTTTTCTCATTTCCTGCCTTTATTTTCCCTCCTTTCCCTCACTGACTGTCTCTGTTTCTGATTTTCTTCCCCTCCCTCCTTACCTCCCCGCCCCCCTCGCCCTTCGCCCCCTTCACTCCCTCTCTGCTTCCTTCCCTCCTTCCTTCCCTCTGTGTCGTAGAGGGGGTGGGGGGTGGGCTAGTTACTTCATTCTGATCACTTTTCAAGCCTCTCACATCTGGGACAGCTTGTAGCACTTTCAGCCGGTCAGCAGACGACACCAGCACGCACATTTTCACAGCGCCGACCGGACGGCCGGGTCATCTGCCTCACTCTCAGGTTTTTGACACAACCAAAGTTTTTCCAGCTTTTCCTTTCGACTCCAGGTTTATAGATGTGCATGCAGAGCAGCTCTCGGCTCTTTTGTGGTTCATGTGGGAGTTCTGTTTCCTTTTCTTTTTTTGTTACCTAGCTCAGACTGCGCAGACTCACAAGAATGCCAGCATGTAGTTTAACACCAGTGCAGCCGGCGTTTCACTCACTTTTATTTTTTTTAGCTTCATTCAGATATTGGAGACTCAAAGTGGCCAAAGTGTGTCCAGCATTGATGGACTTTACTGAGTAAACTAAAAACGGGTTCAGGGAGCAGCTAGCATCCCTCAGTGGGAGTCTCCTCTGACAAAGCCTCAGAAATTGTGAGTCACCATAGTTGATTGTGCGATTGTTTGTGTGGCTGGCAGGTCGCTGCTCTGGTTGAATACTTGATGCAGCATCCTGTTCACGCTGCATGCTGCACGAAACTGGAGCCGATTAACCTTCAAGTGACTGAATGCCAAATATTTACACGCGCTGTTTTAATCAGAGAAATGTTTGTCAGCAGTTTGTCTGATTCTCCTTCAGCTTTAGATAACCTTTTACAGGAAATAACCATCGGTGTGAAATATGTGCATGTTTCTTTTTAACATTATACACTTTAATTTGATTGCATTGTAATGTGAACCAATGGTACCCAAAATGATGATGGGGGGAAAAAAGGTCAACAGACAGATAAGAGCTTGACTAACTCCTGTTTATAGGAGCCACAAATGACCCCCCCCCCCTCGGTCACTTTAGTCATTAACATAGTTTGGTTCCCTGAGGGTTAAACAAATATGTGAAATATTTAACCATAACCTTGACTTTATAACTTCTGCAATCCAATTTGGACTTGTTGTCAAACAGCACAGTTACAGTTCGGGTCAGTTCCAGGCTGTCGCAGCTCTTCAGTCTGCGGCTTTAAAGCCACAATCATCAGGTGATTCATTTACTGGCTCAATAAAGGTTAGGGTTAAGTCGTTTTTAAGCTCTAACTTAGTTTCACCTTCTTAATATAGTCATAGTTTGTTTGTGGTGGTGAAAATGAGGGTTAGCTTCTCTCTCACCTCATTATAGGCGTCACATCTGCATGATGCACAAAATATTGAGCTCGATCTCTGCTTCCTAACTTCTGCAATGTAATTTGAACTGCTGGTTGGACATCCACGTCTAGCAGAGAGGAGATATTTAATTTCTGTGGCATTTGTCAGTAAATGTATAATTTTGGAATGCTGATGCTCCAGAGGTAAAACTTTTAAAAACTGAACAGCTGAGCGATTCTTTCCTGTTCAGGTTGCGGAGCCTCTGCCCTCGACGCTGTGCGGCGGCAATCTGAGTAGTTTAAAGAAACGCTGGGAGCAGCAGCAGCAGCAGGAGCCTCCACACAAGCAGAGACACCAGTCTTCGGCCCCCCAGACTCCCATCGGTGCATCACTGGGCTCCAAATCTGCACCCTCATCGCAAATCAAGCTCCAGCCGGACGCCCCGAGAACCACCGTGCTCTCACAGGACCAGAATACAGAGATCCAGGTGACCAGTGAGACCAGCCGGGACATGGAGGCGAAGCCCAGCAGAGATACAGAGGAGCGGGAGGGAGCGGTGGCATCAGCAGTCGAAGTGCCCGAGTGCGAGAAGCCCAGCGTCCCCCTCAACAGCCTCAAGATGATGTTTGAGAAAGGAGAGAGCCCAGACAAGGCAAGTACTGCTGATCCTATCAGGTTTGAGTTTTTCCTCATTCCACATGCAGTGAAACACTCGATTTACTCAGGTACTTTACCTGAGTACAACTTTAAGGTGATTGTTTTTAAATTTACAGAAGCTTTTTATTCCACTACTTAGAATAATATAATCTTCATGAATAACTTGAGTACTTCTTCCAGTGCTGAAGTCTCTTTTAAAGCAGCATCGCTCATTAGAGTGAATCAGAATTAATGAGAGAAGCGTTAACAGTCTGAACTCTCTAAAATCCTGACTGCACTTTAAGATTTAACCAAAGAGTTTCAAAGTGTTCACTTGTTCTCAGAGAAGTCGGATCCCCCCCAGTGCCGTCATGCTGATAGTCACATGTTGCAGCCTCACTTCACATCCTCCTCTAAAAACACACACACACTCAGCTGACTCGCACATATCTCCCTCTGCGAGGATCCCTGAGCGGATCTCAGCTTCACGCTCCCTGAGGCAGCTAACTGTTGTTTGTGGAGCATAAAAGTGGAGGAATTTAAGGTCCAGTCATGCATTAGCTCGAGGCGTGTAAAATGTAAAGTGCTCATACTCTGAAGTGCGACATGTTAACAAGAGCCAAGCTCTGTTTCCTCAGCACAGAGCGCCCATTTTATGACTTGAAAAGCCGTCATGAGGCTTTCAGAGGCAGACCGATGAGTCAGTGCTCGATGTGCTGGACTGATTTTTAAATTTAGGGTTTAGCGTTGTTATTGTAGCCTCACCAGAAACGTAAAAATCTGAAATAAACTGGCCACTTATGGATCCATACTAATAACAATAAAACAAAAGTAACAATTCAAAAATACTGGAAGAAATTCACCTCCAGTTAAAGGGGTCCTTACAGACCGGAGCACTGTTGCCTCACAGCAAGAAGGTCTGTGTTCAAGTTTGCATGTTCCCCCCGTGTCTGCGTGGGTGCTCTGGTTTCCTCCCACAGTCCAAAGACATGCAGTTAGTGGGGTTAGATTCATTGGTGGTTCTAAATTGCCCATAGGTGTGAGTGGTCGTCTGTGTCAGCCCTGCGGCAGGCTGTCCAGGGTGTACCCCGCCTTTCACCCCATGGCAGCTGGGATAGGCTCCACCCCCCGCGACCATGAGTTGAATAAACAGACGGAAATGGATGGAGTAATTAGAAATGTGATGGTCAGACACTGAAAATGGAAAAACTTAAAAGTGGTGTTGAATTTTTTATTTTATTTTTTAAACCACATAATGTTTATTAATAAAGATGTGGAAACATGGAAAGCATGTATGACCTTCTCAAGATCACCACTAGAAAGGGGAGGAAAAAATGCATTTCATTTGGACCAAACAGCTGATTTGGAAACATGGGGTGACGCTGAAATTAATATCGTCCTGCCACTGATTTGTATGAAGCGCAGCTGGATAGGTGTGTCTCAATAGTGTCGCAGACTTCCCACACACAGGATTGACTCTTCTTTGCTTTGGTCTGTTCATTAGTTTCTAAGAAGAATCAGACGTTCTTTTAAACCTGAGATGAGGACAAAGAAGTGGTTGTAAAGAAACATGGAAGTAAAGTAAAATGTGGCATTCAAACAAAGACCTCCACCACCCTCCACTCCACACCCACCTCCTATGTGGGGCTTTTAAAAAGTGAGATGAAGGAGCGCCCCAGGGAGCTGGAGAGAATTGGAGTCTTTTTATTGCATGCTGCATAGTTGTCCTTCCAGAGGAGGACTTGTTTGGGGAAATCCTTGAGCTGAAATACAGGATCTGTGCAGCTCAGTAGACACAGCGACCAGGACTTGCACAATAGGCTCCACTGTAAGGCCGAGGCTGGGCTCTCTGCGTCTTTGTTGAGCTCCCCTTCGTGGGGCAGATGATGTAATGGTGCAGCAGACTGGCAGGCTCATGACTGCAGACAGCTGATCTGCGCTCTGAGCCTCGTCAGACCGTCTCCCCCGAGGCCATCAAAGCTCTCCACCTCCCTGCCCCGCCTCATCAATCATCCTTGTGCTCCGCTTTCTGCTACTCGGCCCCTCCATCCATTTCACCCCCCGTTTTCTCTCTCAACCCTCACTGCCACCCATCAAAGACCTCCACCCTTCTTTTCTTTGAAGTCATGCTATCTGGGATGGCAATTCCTCTGAGGTGGCTGGTCTAATATCTCCCCCAACCCCCACCGAAGATAAGTCTTGAGGACTTTATCGCGCCACCACGATACTGAGATGTCTTTAACAACAACTACTGAATGGATTTGTTATAAACTAGTGTATAGATATCAGTGGTCCCCAGAGGATGAACCCAATGTAACCTTCCTGGACTCCCCATATTGCCATGTTTGGATACAATTTGGATACATTTCATTATGGAGACGCTAAGAAGAACTCTTAATCTTAGATCCAGCTTTCCTTTGGCTGTGACCCTGTTTACTTATTAAGTACAGCGATACGATTAGCTGACATTTGGTGTTTGGAGGTTTCCGTCCATCCAGCAGAAAAAGATGTAAATAATTATTTATATCTACTAATTGAAAGGTCGCCGGATCGATCAGTCTGCATGCCGAAGTATCCTTGGGCTACACACTGAACCCCGAGTTGCCCCTGATGCCTCCATCAGTGTGTGTGTGTGTGTGTGTGTGTGTGTGTGTGCGCATGTTAGAAAGCTTAGGCGTAGCTAAGTGTGTGTGGCTAGTAGCAGGAGATGCTTTAAGTGCTCAACTGAGTAGGCACTATGAGTACCAGTCCATTTACCAATTAATGAGGCTGAAGCCTGATGCATGTGCTAGCGTTCTGCTAATGCATGCTGACTTTAGCTGCTGGTTGGTTTCTGCCTCATATCAAAGGGCCGGATGTTGCTGTAACACCCGTATGGTGTAAATATCCTCCTGATGATTTTATGGGCTCGGTCACTAGTTTGGGATCAAAACACTGAAAGATTTAATTAACTAATGTGTGACATCGTGGTGGCTGCGTCCCAACTTTTATACTGTCTTTATTAACCTAATCAACATTCAGTTGCTATAATTTGGGGGATATTTGGGTAGGTATAGAAAGCCTCATTTGTAGCTTGTGTGTTGGCGGCGTCACTGTGAGCGTGCTCCTGTTGGACTCTCTGGTGCTTTGAGCTAAAAGTTAGCCTGCATTTATTCTCTCTTCCAGCCCTTATCTAAACATCTCCCTCTCCATCCACTCCCCGCTCTGGGCTGTCATGAGGCACTCTGAAATGAATTGACCCTCGCCCCTCCTCCCTCCCACACAGCTCAGCTCAGCCCCGGCCTCCCTATCCTCCCTGAGTCACCAGCTGCTGCTCCTCCACCTCCCTCCTGCCCCAGATCGTTCCTCTCTGTAGGCCTGCTGCTTTATTCTGAGGCTGGGGGGGCGTGACACACTTTATAAAAAAAATTTAAAAAAAGGGGAAAAAGGGCCATCTGTAAATCCATGGCACACTTTGACTCCCCTCCTGTCGTCATCCCTACCTTCATCCGACCACACCCCTCTTTAAGCAGCCCCCCCGGAACACCTGCTCCCTGTCGCCTCTTCTATTCCCACCCTGTCTTCCTTCCTCCTCCTCCTCCCCCTCCCCTAAAGCCATCTCCAGAGGGTCCTACCCCACTTCTCCCCTGCCATAAGCCACAGTCTGTGCCTCTGTGCTCCGGAGCTGCAGGTCCTGCTGGTGCTGGATTCAGACACACGATCAAACTCTGATCTGTCTTCCTCTCGGTCTCTCAGCTGACTCTTCATCCTCTGTGGCGTTTTTTCTCCCCCTCCATTTGTCTTCACGAGAGGTAGCTATGACATATGGTGTTTGTGGCTTTCTTTGTTTGGCTCTGAGACAGTCTCCACTTTTACTTTCCCTGCTTATTATTTCATTGACTTGTGTGTTGGATGAGGATGTTTTCACAGCAGCTCAATGGGGCCTTTATAGACAGCTCGCCTGTAATATAAATGGCTTCACAGAGGCCACTTTATGGACTTTATCAGTGGCTCCTTTCAACTGTCAGCTCACTCTAAAAGCAGTGCTATTGTATGGCTTGAGCTGGGTGTATTAACACCTTTAAAGGGTGCTAACTGATGCTGTAGGTGCCTTCCTGCTCTTTGTTTTGCTGTGTATTGTCTTTGGTAGACTCTGTGTGTGAGGTGGGGACATGAGGGGAACTGCAGCCCACTCACTCAGTCTGTCTGTCTGTAGGGAGCTTTAATAGCATCAGGATTAGCACCAGATTCTTTGTCTGGCCCACTGATCCAGCCTTCTGAGACACAACCTGGCCTCGTATGCTTGTTTACGTCCCGCTCACCCCCTCGTGTACAGGCACATGCATACAGACCAGTCTTGGACCCCCACCCTCCACAAAAAGCTGCACCTCCGGCCTGTGGAAGATAATCCGCCCTGGGGAATAGGCCCATTCTTGTGAAGATGACGGTTTCCTTTATTTGTTTCTGCTCTCAACATCCCGCTTACAGCAGAGTGTTGGCGTCTTTTCCCGTTCACAGCTGATGATTCAGCTCTTTCTTAACCCTAATGTCTATTATTAATTATTGAACTCTCCTGACTCACTCTCAGATTTGCCTCCTACCCACCCTCAGATTACATCATCAGTGATGATCTCGCTGCCCAGTTTTTTTTGTTTTTTTTAAAGGGGCAGAGGTTAAGCCCAGAGGTGCAACATTTAGAAATCCTGCTTCTTTAAGCGGTTTTAATCTTTATTTTTGTATTAAAGTCATGTGTGTACTTTAATTAGCTGACATTGCAGTTTTCCAGCTAATTTTATTTTTGGTTTACAGCCTCCAACTTGACTTCATTTTTCCCCCCTTCAGCTGAAGGAGGTAACTTTGAATTTGTGACGTGCTCTGACACCATGTAGTGAGTAGCAGCTGAACGCAATGAAGTATTTGTGACTTTTCCCACCCAAATCTGAGAGTCGCTCACTTATGCATCGAGCATTAACAGAGCATTGTTAAAATTAATTTAGAGTCGTTTCTGAACTCCTGGTGAATGCAACGGTTTGTTTACACCTAACTAGATCATATATGTCAGTGTGGCTGTTGCAGATTTAAGTTTCTGGTTTCCTGTAAAAATGGATTTCCTGAAAGTTGCTGACACTCGTGAATTGAAGTGTATGTAGATTTATACACAGATAAAGGAGGAAAGGGTTGCTTTAAAGGATAAGGCTGGTCTTTCCCAGTTCACCACTACTTGTTTCTTTTATGTAATAACCTGTAACAATAAGTACGGTTTAAAGACAAATGACTTCATGTGACCATGTGAAAAGTGATCTGGTGCCATCACCTTTAGACGGGGTGGAAGTTTGCACGGTTGTAACATGTTTATTGTTGTATCAGTCCATTTCCATCCTTTTTGTGCGCTTATCTTGGTCCATGTCAGGGGGGCAGCAGTCTAAGCAGAAATACTCGGACCTCCCTCTCCCCGGCCAGCTCTTCCAGGCGCATACCGTTGTGTTCCCAAGCCAGCCGAAAGACACAATTTCTTAAGCAAGTCCTGGGTCTGGCCCCGGGGCCTCCTCCCCAAAATGCC
This sequence comes from Cichlasoma orientale, assembly GCA_034780415.1. Taxonomy (NCBI): domain Eukaryota; kingdom Metazoa; phylum Chordata; class Actinopteri; order Cichliformes; family Cichlidae; genus Cichlasoma; species Cichlasoma orientale. Next base: position 730,087 of record JAVDPK010000656.1, read on the forward strand.
TGACCTAGGAGGCATCTAGGAAACATCTTTAATCAGATCTCTAAACCACCTGAGACTTCTTTGTGTGGAGGAGTAGCAGCTTCTGAATGACTGAGCTCTTATTCTTTCAGACTGCACACAACTCGAGGCCACGGATGAGGGTGGGAGCGAGACTGGCTTCGATGCTCAGCTCTCTCTCTACCACAACAGATCGGTGCAGCATCGATCGATCAGTCTGTTGTAGTTGTCTGCCTGATGGGTCGTGTGTTAACACTAAAACAGTGATTACAAATGACCGATGGATCTGTTTGGAGGATTTATTGTCCTGATGCATCTTCACACAAACGCAGGTTAATGTGTTCGTGTGGGGACTGAAAACCATTTTTTTTCCTTTCTCCTCAAAACGTGCAACCCTGCCTGTAGTTTGTGAACAGTGGATCTCTGTGGCACAGATAACACTCATTAGGGGTTTATCCATTATCTATTATTATCTATTCAAATACATGAAAGTGAGATGTTTTTGTTTTGAGAGGATGAAATTGAGGGGCAGCATATGAAACGTGCGTTCGTCCACCTTTTTCCGTTACGTAAGACGCTCCGTCTCAGCTTTACGTTGTGAAATCTTTCTGAGCTCGACTTGCTGAAACCCGCAGACGCTCTGAGCCTGTCGGGACTCGGGCCGAAGCCGAAATCCTTCTCGTGGCTCGAGCAGCCTGAAGGCTGAATGTGCCGCGTCACTGTTCGACCTGTTGTGTAATCTTTACCTTAAATGACAGGAGACGGACTGTTTTGTGCCTTGAAGGCGGAGGAGAGGTTCAACTGGGAATTCCCCACATTCCCAGCAGATATTCCTTTGTTACAAATTCAGCAGGTGGCCTCTCCTGACCCGCAGCAGAGAGGTGATCAGTTTGTTTTCTGGCTGCTGGCTGAGGACAGATGGGGTGTCTGTCTCAGACACTGAGCTCATAAGGGGATTAAAGTGGTTTGGACTGCACAAACACTCGCGCCGCTCTTGACCTCTGTGATTCTCTCTTACCTTTGCATTTCCTCTCTCTGATCTTTCTGATGATCAGTGTATAGCTTCCAGCCTTCCATCAAACATGTGAGCATCGAATGGCTGTGTGTGTGTGTGTGTTAGTTTGTTTCCTTATGTCAGTTTGTTTTCTACATTTGTCTTTTGTGTGTCTGTGTGTGCATTGCAGGCATCCAGAGAGCAGACGGGCAGAGGAAACACGGGCAGCATGGAGCAGCTACTAGGAGGTACACACTTCTCTTTGATGTGTTTATAGTGGGCGGTTTGTTTAATGGGGAAAATGAAGAGAGATGGTCAACAACATGCAACAAATGACCCAATCCAGGGGCATGTGTAATGAAACTTATTAGTGTTGCACATTTCTTATTATAAGCTTATTATAACCATGAGGACACCAGCGAGCCTCACATTTCTCTTTAGATGTGGTCAAGATTTAAAATGCCAAAAAGTAACCAGCGGAGTTTTATTACTGCCGGAGTGGAAACCTTCTGTGATATATATCTGTTTAGTGTCATCTTTAAACGCTGCCATCAGTGGACGAAATGACAGCCGTACAACACTGCGGACCTCTGCCAAGTCTGAACATTCCCTCCACATCCCGTATGAATATTATGGAGCACTCAAAGTGATTTCACTGGCTAAAGGCTTATTGTAATTTAAACAGGAAGTGACACTCTTGGGAATACTACTTCTTTTGAGAGGCAGTTTTGTTGTTTTGTTTGACCCCAAATCGAGTCCCTGGATGTGACATTAAAAGTCAAATTTTATAGTAAAAACTTTATAGTAAAAAGTTTGTTGGAAAAACTGACGGAAAAAACCAAACCAATGACATCAGCTCCTCAGCAAAGGTAGTAAAGTGAAAGTTGCTGCTGACTCTGCAGTCCACCTCAGCTTTACAGGAGCGTGTTATTGCTCTTCATGTCATTGTTTTGGTTCATGACTTGTTTTATCAGTCTTGCATCCAGCTGCAGTAGAATAAAAAAATAATAATGATAAAAACCCATGATTATAGTTTTAATGATATTTAACTGTAGCTGAGTAACCTCAGCACTAAAGTAGATGTTGGGTTTCTATCTGCTGACGTGTCCTGATGGAGCAACAGCTCGAGTAAACAGAATAGTTTTGACCAAACAGAAACAAGGCTTCCTGTACCAAACCTCCCTTTCACTGCAGATTCTGCATATCCATGTGCTGGAATCTGTTTATAGAGATTATTCTTTTATCTTAAACCTAAAGCATGACGCTGTTTGGCTTAAAGGAAGTTTGGCTTTAAACTTCTCGTATCAGAACGAGGGTGAACTGAAGGGCTGCAGGAAGATCAGTCGGCCTTATTTTAACTGTGGATCATGCAGAGCTTCTCTGGTAGAGTCCATGTATAAAAATATGGACTTGGAAGTGTGCATAATAATTCCACTTTAACGTTTTGAGTCATGCTTCTGGACAGCTGGTCAATATGTTAAACCTCTTTTAGCTCCGTTTTTGGTCTCCACCAGCCTGAGAGGCGGTGTTGTTGTTCTGCAGCTGCTGAATTTTTAAAGAGCTTTTTTCTCTGAAAGAAAACCAAAAACAGCAACACAACTGTAGGCTTGTCATCACAAGAGGCCTCTCGTGTATCTATGCGGTCATTTTAACCACTGATAACAAAAATATTGACGATGGAAAAACAAATGGAAAGACATCTGTTGTGTCAAAGGTAAACTCATCCTCCTTTAACGGTGTCAGATTTACAGTCTATTTTTTGGTCCGGTATTTTTCCCAAAGCGTTATGAGCGTCTTCCTGCCTTCCTCTGGATGGATTGCATCCTTCCCAGAAGTGAAAAAGGGCTAAGAAGTGACGACACAGGCTGCTGTGTAAGCCCTGTGATCGGCCCACTGCTTCAGGGAGCACAGGAAGAGACAAACCCACTGTTTCCCTCCACGCTGCACACAGCTCCTGACCCTGTGCTCCCATCCTCAGCCTGCATGATCAGACGGCACGCTCTGCACTCGCTCTGAACTGGGATGGTTGGGAAAACATGAATCCTGAACTCGACAGGACATTCCTAACAATTAATGAACTGGGGGGAAAAAAGTGATGTGTGCAGGATACAGCAAGCAAAGAGAATCATCCAGCCATGATGTGCACACTAAAGATGAGAGAAAATGACTGAAGTGTTTATGAGACAATAACGTCTGAATGTTGTGCGTTTTGACAGATGGAAGCCTTGCAGAGTCCGCACCTCTCCGTGATAGGATGGCCCTCTATCAGGCAGCCATCTCCAAACAGGAAGTCCCTCCCACTTCAGTCCATGTGAGTGTTTTTTTTTTTCCCCCTTTTATTAGAAACTCAATAGGAAATGAAGGTGGGGAGACTCCTGAGATGGTCAGTGAGGTTTCCCAAGGTGTAAAAAAACGTTTTAGAACCAGCAGAATATCAAATAGGAGGACAAAGCAACATAACCAGAGACTGTATTTCAACATGAACATGATCCACATACCTGCACATTACAGAATAATTAGGTTAAGTTACAGAGAATGGAAATTCAGTGGCCTCAGCAAGCCCTGCTGTGAAAAACATGCATCAGCCATCAGCCATGAAACAGGAAATGACTCATTCATGACCTCTGGTGCATGAAGCCTGTAACATGAGCCTATTTATTATTTAGACAGCACAGATTACAGAATCATACTCATCTGCTGACAAAAGGCCAAAGTATTTCCAAACAGAGTGTAAATCAGTCTCTGTGGAGCCGAGCCGGGTTGTGAACTCTGCCATCACCACCACACGGACCTTGAATTATTCCAGGCCTCAACGGGCCGAGCGTTTGGGAATTTTGTATTTTTTAGGACACAAATCATCACGTGTTATTTGTATGATAAAATGCCCATGTAGTCACTCAAGCGGTTCCAGATTACAGTATCGTGGGTGCTCCGTTAACCCTCTCGTGACTGCTTAGGTGTTCCCTCACAATCAAATTTAGAATATTCATTGATGGCCCTAAAAGCTGAAGTCTTCGAGCTTGAATCTCTCTGCGGTCTCCACTGCAAACCGGAGGCTGCAGAGATCCGTCTGAACGGGTCAGATGTTGGGTGATTAGATCTTGTTGTTAACCTCCCATCTGGTCTCTCTTGTTTTGCTCAGGACGATCAGCTGGACGGCTTCAGTGGGAAGCAGAAGGAGAACGTCCCTCCGTGCCCTCTGGACATGGTGAGAATTTAACAAAACGTCTTCACGCTGTAAAGTGTTGGAGTGCTTCAGTTTCTGCTCATTTCAACATCCGTTTGTCTAAACGTGTCAGTTTGTGATGGCATTTTCTTCACACCTTCTCCTCTCGTTTCAGAGTCCAGAGTCTGAACCGAACACCAGGAGAGTTTTTACCTCAGAGACCAACGGTGGGTTACCCTCCATATCTTCCAATAAGTCTCATATGTGGGGTATTCAGTGTTAACTGTGTCCATCTTAATGTCTGTCCTTGGCTTTAGTGTGTAATCCTGAGCATCTCCTCCTGTGTGGAGAAGCTGTAAAATATGGATATGGCTCCCTCTAGTGTTCATTGTGCATCACTGCTGTTTCTCATTTTTATTTTGTGCTCTCACAGGCTCTGAACCCGGCACCCCCACATCCTCCAATCAGAGAGACTCAAATCAGTCCAAGACCCCCAGGGTGAGTCCTCACAGGAAACCTTTACACCTGCCACGCTGCACTCCTTACTCACATTTCTCTTTATTTTTATTCTTGGACTCCACTAGTGTATCTTTGGCCACATTTAATATGATCATCAGCCATTTAAAGCGTGCATGTATGACTGAAAATAGGGAAATCATTTTTGTGTGTGCACACAGAACTTCCGCCTGCCGGTGAGGGAGACCTGCGTGTCATGCCTGAAGACGGTTTATCCTCTGGAGAGGTTCGTGGCCAATCAGAGCATTTACCACAGCTCCTGCTTCCGCTGCTCGTACTGCAACACCAAACTCAGGTGAGGGCGCTACAGATGATCGTGTCGCAGACGGTACACCCGGGCGACACATTTTTACACTCTCAGCATAAAAGGATGGAGGAAAAATATCCAAAAACCTTCATAAAACTCTGAACTTCCTTTTATAAATAAAGGTTTGTCTTATCTAAACAGTGTCATTTATTTTTTTATTTATTGTAGTTTGGCGAATTACGCCTCCCTGCACAACAGCGTCTACTGCAAGCCGCACTTCTCCCAGCTCTTCAAGGCCAAAGGAAACTACGACGAGGGCTTCGGCCACCGGCCGCACAAGGAACTGTGGGAGGGCAAAAACGAGAGTGCCGAGGCCTCGTCGCCATCTGTGACCAAGCCAAAGATCCAGAGCCCAGCCACGTCCTCAGACCTGGAAAGCCCCAGCGTGGAGGACTCCCCGCTGGCCAAAGTCAACGTCCTGATGGCCACCATGGAGGCTCTGGGACAAGGATCCTCAGAGAAGGCCGACAGACCCACAGAGGCCCGCAGGCTGAAGATCTCTTGGCCACCAAAAACGGAGCCTGAGGACACGCCCAGCCGCAGTGGAGCCACACCCACCACAGAGGTCGTCTCCAGTGGTAAACCAATCAGAGCCAAGTGGCCACCGGAGGAGGACTCCCCATCCACACCCCCGGAGGAAGCCAGGGGCTCACCTGTTCTGCGCCGGAGCTCCTCCCTGAAAGAGCGGAGCATGCCCTTCACTGTGGCAGCTCAACCCGACAGCAGTCCTGCTCCTGAGGCCAAAAAGCAGAGTTCGCCGCCTCCTGCTGAAGAGCTGCAGCTGAGTCCTGAACCTACCAGCATGGATCTGCAGCAGGGCGGCCAGTCGTCAGACAGCCAAACCCCCACTGAGGACAGCTGCGTGGACGTGCACACCAGCTCTGGAGAAGAAGAACAAGAGGCGGAGATGAAGAGTGAAGACACTACAGACCATCATCTCCCCACAGAGGAGGAGCTAGATGACTCTGCAGGAAGACGGGCTGAAGAGGAAGAGCAGATGGAGGAGGAGGATGGAGGCGTGCTGGAGGAAGAGATGCCGGATGTGAAACTTCAGGAGACCCCGACTGAGCCGACTGCCATCTCCTCTCCAGAGGGGGAGGTGGAGGCCAGCCGGTCGTCTCAGGATGTAGGCTTCTGGGACAGCGAGGGGGAGCAGGAGGAGCTGACGGTGGAGGAAATGATTAAACGAAACCGACACTACGAGGAGGAGGAGGAGGAGGAGGAAGAGGAAGAGGACGTATAAACTGAATTCTCTGCTCTCGGCCAACGCAGCGACAGCCACGGACGCTTAACCGAACTTCTTCTGCCATTCCTCCTTTTTTATTTAGACAGTTTCTTCTTCTCTTCCTGATACAAAGTTGCTGCCGTGTCCAGAGTGAATTTTATTTGTGCCTCTTTGACTCAAGCCATTTAAGACATTTGGAATAATCATCATTTTTTTTTAAAACACAAGATATTTAAAATTATTCCCCTTTTTAAATAAATATTTTTAAAACAAATGTTATGACTTTTTTTTTTTTTTTTTTCGGTGCACGAATTTTATAATTTTGTATTTTCATCAGATGCCTCGTCGTCAAACTGCTGTCATGAGAGCCAACTGCACAACTGTCTTATTAGACTGCAGTTCAGTTGGGATTGAAAAGTTTCTGAGATGATTCAAGCAAAAAAAAAATTGAGTTTGGCTGTTTTTTTTTTGTTTTTTTTGTTTTTTTCTTTCTTTCTTCGGAGAAGCCAGCTATGACTTTGAGTTCTTGATCCTACAGATTGATGACAATTAAAGGAAAATCCCACACAAGTGTCTTAGTAAAGCCACTAATGCAGCTTTAATGCACCTTGGCATTGACTCTGGTAGTCTGATGGAGCGAGAGAACACCATTAAACCATGATTTGCAGTGACAGCATGATCTAAACCATTGGTTCGTAATCTCTCATGGGTGGGCATTTGGGTTGAGATGTGGTGATTGCAAAGACCACAGCTTATAATTCACTTTATTTTCACCCTCAAACCACTGTGAGCGCTTGTCTCCAGGTGGAGGCACTGCCATCCTGAAGGAGACCACTTCCATCAGGATGGAAATGTTTCCAAGGGGCAAAGTGGAGCCACCAGATCCCCTCACCGCAAGTCCGTTTCTTTTCCTTTAATTTGTCACATGTCTGTATATGAACACATTGAGCTGAAAGATGCTTTCTGATCTTTTGTTTCCATTTTTGACGAGTTATAACTGGACATAATTATTGTAACATTTTAAGCCAGGGGACCAAATAGCCTGACCTGCTACTGTATGAATAAACTTTGAGGATCTTTTGGCATACTTAAGATTGTTTTCAAAAACTGATGCTGTACTTTTCTTTTTAAATTTCACATTAAAGTTTGGCTGATGTTTTATTTGGTTTCACATTATTCAGATATGTCACAAAAATCCCAGTTAGCCAGTTACAATAACTCAAACTGACCTTTTAATGGCATCTAGAAGTGGGAAAGACAAATCACAGTTGTAGAGACGGACGGGAATATCGAGGAAAACTCCCCTCTTACCGTGCTCTAAGATCCTAAACATAAACAAATGTCTGCTTCAGCGTAGCTGCACCAGGCGTGTCCTTGAGGTTACATGGAGAAGTAGTACTGAAGAACTGTTGCTAAGTGGTGAAACAAGTATTTATGCTCTTAAGTGAGTGTCACAATCCTACTCAAGGAGCAGCCTAATGGTACCAAAGTTTTAAAGTACCTGAAAAGTACCACCCTTACTGCTTCCACAGGAATTAAGAGGGTAGGTAGCAGCCAGGTGCTGCTAATCAGTCACCTGATCATCAGCAAGTGTGATCGCCTCTGTAAAGTTTTGGGAGTTTGCTGGTCTGGAGCATTCAATCTTACATGGTAAAGGCCATTTCCAGGGAATCTGAAGTCCATCATAGAAAACATTCAAGACAGCTGCCAATCTTCCCCCTTCCCAGCAAACTGACCTCAAGGTCAGACCAGAAACTGCAGAAAAAACCCATGAGCTGCAAGAATGTTTGCCAGCAGAAAGCCTCTTTGCTCTAAAAAGAACACTGCAGCACAGCTTTGGTTTGCAAAGCTGCATCTGAACAAAACCGCAAGACTTCTGGAACAATGTCCTCTGGACAGACGAGACCACAGTGGAGACGTTTGGACATATTGCAGAGCGCCACATTTACCAAACATGGCATATCAGCACAAACGGCTCGTAGCAGCTGTCAGCACAGTGGTTTGGGCTTGTTCTGCAGCCGCAGGACCTGGGCACCTTGAAGTCGTTGAGTCGACCATGAACTCCTCTGTATACTGAAATATTCTAGAGTCAGATGTGAGGAAATCAGTCCAACAGCTAAAGCTGGGCCAAAACTGGATCATGCAACACGACAATGATCCCAAGCACAGCAGCAAATCTACAACAGAAGGGCTGAGAAAGGAAAGGGGTCAAAATTCCTCCACAATAAGATTCACATGGAAACTTTTACTGTACTTTATATTACCGGACCATAATTACAGATTCATTAATGTGTATATCACTACATCATCATTAACATCGTCACCACCTGCCTAACATTGTGTTGGTCCCCCGTTTGCCACTAAAACAGCCCCGACCCGTTAAGGCATGCACTCCACTACGCCCCTGAAGGTGTGCTGTGGCATCTGCACCAAGATGTTGGTTTCTTCCCACAGTGCATCCTGGAGCCAGGTGTTCTCCAGGTATGTGATGCGCGCACACACACCCGGCCATCCATGTGATGTAAAAGAAAACGTGATTCATCAGAACAAACTGAAGTGCTGTGTATTCTGACACCTTTCTATCAGAACCAGCATTACCTTTTTCAGCAATCTGAGCTACGGTCTGTTGGATCGGACCACACGGGTCATCATGTCTGCTTTTATTTCCAGGTACTTGCATCTGGATCTGAAATTAGCACCTTTTGTCTGAACTTATGAGCATGAGTATTGGAACGTGTGACTGACAGGTGTGTCCCGTTACACTGATTATTCAGACGATAAATGGCGCTGAATGTCCACGCTCCGTTTCAGATTTGGGGTTTGCCTGCGCAGACTGTGCATTTATAGCTGGAGGAGGAGCCAACGTGAAAACCAGAGAGCCGTCTGTGGGTGAAAACGAGCAACTGTGAAGCTGAGAGAAAATCAGTCGCAGCCACTGCACAAACATTGGCCATAACCAGTAAAACCGTTTGGATTGTCCTGAAGAAGAAAGCGGTCACTATAGGGATCAAGTCTCCAGACTTAAAGCACGTGTTTTACCTGCTAAAGAGGAGACTAAAGGGAGTAACGCCCCCAAAGTAAACAGCTGAAAGAGGCTGCAGTGAAAGCAAAAGTTTAGTGATGTCAGGGGGTCACAGGCTCGATGCAGTTATTATATATGAGTGAAAGACTTGCAACTAAATATCAAGTCTTATTCATTTGAATCTATTTTATCTGTTTGAATAAGAAAAATGGGTGGGTCCAGACTGTGTATCAGATCCAGATGTAAATACCTGGAAATAAAAGCGGAGATGCTGATCTTTCGTCTCATATTAATCTTTTAATGTCAAACCCAAATGTTTTCAGTCTACAGCAAAAATAAACCTCACCGTTCCGATACTTTTGGAGGGGGGAGTGTATACTGCTGGGTAGCATTTTCTATATTACAGCATAATGTATCAGATTTACATTTAAAAATCTGTAAAATTAGTAACTGAAGCTTTGCAGTACAAAGAAATCAGCACAACACAGAAATACGCAGTGACACTAACATTTGATATGTTTAACCACTAATGAATAACTTATTAATATTCGATGAACACTGGCTTACCTAATCCAGTAAGGAACAACACCATGAAGTGGAAATCAAAACAACTCACCGTTTTCTTACATTACTGGAACTTTTATTGATGTTTCAACATGTATGAACAAGGCCATTATAGTGCAATTCAACAAGGCAAAGAATTCTTTTTCTTTTCTTCTTACATAAATTCTTGGTGAGTGCGTTTGTAGACGCTACAAAACGTTCACTGCGTTTAGCTCTAATTTGGTTGAACTGCGGTTCTTTTGTTTGTAAACTGTCGTACTGAGTAAACTTCAATATAAGTGACTCCAAAACCCTGGATGCAGATGCGGCTAATACTCCCCACATCGGTGTCTCGTTTATATCTTTGCGCTGTCTAGCTTTAAGTCTCTGTCCACCCTGCATGTGAAGAAAAAATATATATGTTTACATTTTTACATAATTGGCTCTGAAACAAACACGTGACGACTAAATACAAACACACACTCTCCAGCAGATGTGATTTAATAGTTAACCCTGTGTATTAGATTTCTAGCATCACCGTCTGCAGTGAGTTCTGGATGATTCCGTTTGTGTACGTGCCGAAGAAACCTGCTGTTCGCACCTTCTTAGGAAGGATGCGGAGGAATGTTTATTTTACAGGGATGCAAATGTAGCAATGGGAAGATGCAGAGGAAACCAGTTTGATTTAGCTGATGCAGAATAACGATGACTTTTCTCCCTTTAACCATAAATTAGAAACATGTGGAAACCAGCTCCGACTGACAAGATGGGACAAACTCGACAATCACGCCTGCGCGGGTCGTCTCAGCTCGAGTCTGTATCGCAAAGTTCGACAATAATTCGCTAAACTCTTAACGTGCGACTGTCTCAACACTTTTTACAGCTCAAACAAGAAAAACATTTTAAAAGCTCGGAGGGAGAAAGCGATTGCAAAAGTGAATTTTCTTGGACTCGCACCGAGCTGTCGAGAAAGAAGCCCCAGGAGTGATCTCTGACTCGGATTTTTAACTTTAGTGCTCTGCTGGGTCTGTCACCACATCTGCCTTTTATCACTTGAAAAATATTGCTAAAGTGCGACCTTTTCTCCCTCTGACTGACTCTGAGAAACTGATGCAAGCTTTTTTTTTCTCTCGGAGCAGGAGAGAAGCTGCATGAAATTAAATGAAATTTAAAACTGAACTAAATGAAATCGCTAGACGGTGATTAGAAGGGCAAAAAATGAAAAGTCAGAAAAACGTGATCTTAGCTTCAGATGTCACACAACGAACTTTGTGACACAGACTCCCAGTGCTGTTGCTCACCGTGCAGTCACACAAACACATCATTAAAGTGCTGGTGGCCACACACACACACACATATAAACACAGCTTTTTTTTTTTTTTATATAACATATGGCACACGCAGCAAATAAACACCATCATAGTTACAGTTACATCACAAAGAGGGAAAGAAACGAGCAGATTGTTTAGAAAGATATCACTGAAACCTTTGAGGTCAAAATAGCGGGAAAGAAAATGAAGATCGTAAATAACTCTTCGTATCGAGGGCAAACATGCAGAGGGAGTAAAAATATCACATTACAGTAGAGTGTGACGCAATCGAATCCAAACGTCCTGCGCCTGATGCTTCTGTGTGAGGTTTTCAGAGTAGGTTTTACCCTCAGAGGTGTTTTGTTTGTGTGTTTTTTTTAAAGTTTGTGGTTATTGTTATGGCTGTAGTGTGTTGTGTTGCATCAGGCAGCATTACACTGGAAGATGTTCCCGTTATTTTGTCCACCGACTATGTGCATGTATTCCCTTAACGGCCTCCGTTTCACGTAAGTGCAACAAATCGCGTTCCCTGAACTTCTGACGTAGAAGATAAACTGAAAAGTATATTTCACAGATTCCTCGTAGAAAATATACCTGACACTTTTTTTTGTAATCTCACTAAAAAAAAAAACACTCACAAAGCTCTTCATCCACTCTGAGGAAACGTCTGTGCTGCTCACTGGCAGCGTCTTATGTTTGGTTCTGTTTAACGAACTTAAAATGATCCAGATCCCCCCTCAAAAAACAAAAAAAAAACCCAAATAAATGAGTGTTAATGCACATCCGAGATCCACTGCTGACTTCCAGCAAGCTCTGGGAGAGCAGCGAGCGAGGTGGGGCAACAGCAGGTCTCCGATCGCTCAGAGGAGGGCACCCTCACCCAGAGAGAAGACGTGGAGAGGTTAGGAAAGAGAGAGAAAGAGAGACAAAGAAAAAGAGAGAGAGAGGAGGTGGAGAAGGGGGGTGTCTATTCCCTGAAACATAAACTGCCAACGAGCTCTGACTCGGCACAACTGTTGGCCTCGCTCTGCTTTGCTTGGGGTTGTGACAAATGAAATAAACTAAGTGTGCCAGACCTCATGAGAGGGATTTAACAGCTCAGTATTACAGAGACACACTGCATGCAGGAGGACGTTAGAGGAGAGGGCGATAGCAGTGCAGATTGCATAGAATTAACAGTTAAATGTCTCTCTGGAGTTTTTCCACTTTGATGTGCAGCTGTGTGTTCCTGCAGCGGGTACTCTGTAACCTACACAGCACACGTAGGACCTGCCACTGCTTCTTTACAGTCACGAGGCCGGCTGTCCGCCGTGACAGCCGTGAAATGTCTCATAAATAAAAGTCGGGGAAGGAAGACGACAGCAATGTGCATGAGTGCAGCTGAAGTGAATGCGTTCTGGCGAGTGTTAGTAGCATGCTAGGCTACCGTGGGTGAGCTCTACAGGGCGGTCAGCTGTCTGCAAGGCGTCACGAGCCCCCATCGGGCTCATCCGCTGAGGGGATGCAGGTCCACTTTCACCTTCTCGCCGCTGCTCAGCATCCCCACGGTGGGGTAGAGGCCCCCGGGAGGGACGACCATCTCTCTCCGGCCCATGAGCTTTCCGTTCCTCGTGAAAAACACCTGCAGGGCATCAGAGAGTTAAAACACACACACACACACACACACACACACACACACACACACACA
>JAVDPK010000656.1:751425-771990 GCA_034780415.1 Cichlasoma orientale
GAAAAACTTAATCCCCCCCCCCCCCCCCGCTTTTCTGGTGAAGATGCTGAACATGCATACCTCACCTTACATATGTGTAGCAAAAGTTAAACAAAGTTGTGTTGTGTTTAAAACTTAAACCTGTTTCTCACCGTGACCTTCCTGCCCTCCTGTTCCTGTTCTCCTGCCTCCTCTCCATCCTCCTCCTCCTCCTCTTCCTCCTCCTCCTCGTCATTGAGGTACAGAACATTCTGGACACTGGCGTGACCCGGGCGGATGTCCAGTCGATCCCAGTCATCTGTGTCACCTGACAACAAAGCACAAAACCGCGTGGTTAAGAAAAGGCTGCAGTTGTGGCTGTACTTCACAATCATTCCCTTATAAAACATCAAATCAGGTAACAGTGTAGCAGATAAGGTTAGACGACATAAGCTGCCGTCTGAGGCCGTTTGTCAGTTTGAATACGTTTCTTTCTCATGTGCAACACGATGCTCAACTCCAATGAGTGCAACCCTGTCTGAAAAATATTGGGAAACCGCAAATAAAAAAAAAATTCAATATTTTTTTTTAATGAAAGGAGTACATAGAGTAATACCAACATATCAAATTTTGAAATTCAGAATTTTTTTTATATATATATATATAGATAAGCTGGAAAAGTTTCTAATAATTGCTGGCAGAAACTCTCACAGTGAATGAGGTTAACTGGCAACAGGTCAACTACATGAGAGGGTATAGTAAGAGCACCCCCGAAAGGCCGAGAGTTCATCACTCTGGAGACTGCGTGGGCAAATAGCCCAATAATTCATGAATAGCATCTCTCAGACTTTCATCATCCACAGTTCACATTATCATTCAAAGACTGAGTGAATCAACATGAATCTCTGTCTGCCAAACACTGACACCGAATGGCTGCGAATAGTCGTTTAAAGCTGCACTACATTAAAACCAGACATGACTCTGTAGTGGAAATAACTGCATGGACTCAGGAACACAGCACACTGCTGCATCCAGAAAAGTTAGGGGGAGGGGGGAGGCGGGGACCCAAACTAGATCCAGAAATGCTGCCAGTGATGTGGTCTGACTGATCAGTATCTGATATCTGTCTGGAAATCATTGGCGATGCATCCCCCAGGCTAAAGAGGAGAGGAAACATCCGGCTTTTTATCAGTGCAAAACTCAAAAATTAGCATGTTAATGCTGGACAACATACACAGGTGATGCTGGCATCCAGTATCTTTTTCAAGAAAATCTTTGCTTATTTCACCAAGACGATGCCAAAGCACATTCTGCACATACTCCAGTCCTCAGGACAAGAGTCAGGGAGCTAAACGGGAGCCTGCACTCCGGATCTGTCACCCAATGAAAACACCTGGAGCATTATGAAACGAAATATACAACAAAGGACCCCGGAACTGCTGAACAACTGAAATCTATCAGCTAAGTATAACTAAGGTAAAAAACTAAGTGTAAAATAACATTTTATTTAACTAAAAGAAAAATTTAAACTGCATTTTAGAACAAATAAGATCAAATTATATTTTGTGCTAAGAAAACTAAATAAAAAATACACAGGAAATACTTTTAGGTTTAATCTTTAACAGATTTGTCCCTATAACGTGCATTTTTAGGGACTGAGATGACTACATGATTGTGAGTCAGTCACCTTCTGAACTTGTTAATTTTTGACCTTGACAGATATTGTCACGTAATTATTTAATTTATTTAAATATTCGGTTTAGGTTACCTAGGCAACTCTTTTGGAATCGGGGTTGTATGTTCGGGATGTTTAACGAGTGACAGTGTAACTCTAGTTTTCCTCTCACCTTCCCCTTCCAGGATGTAGTCTCGCGGGAACATGATGCCGCAGCCCATGATGTCACCTTTGAAGCAGCGAGGACCAAAAGCATCTCCAACCCCACTGCCATGAAAGATCTTCCCATCATCTACGAGAGAGGAAGAGTGAGAAATAAACTGAACTGTCCATTTAATAATTTTATTATGAATGCATTCGCGGGGTTTTTTGTGTGTGTGTGCAGGATTTCTGCAGGGTTAATTACGTTAAACATTTTTTTAAAACCACAATCATTATCACAAAATATAAAAGCATGAAAGCATGAAACCAGCAGCGACAATACAATAACCCCTATAATTATTTCTTACACAATGTTTTTCCAGCAGTTTCCTGTAGTTTCTAGCACTCTCTAAACATTTAAATAAATTAACATGACTCAAACCTAGACAGGTAACTCATTAAAAACCCATAAATCATGCACAATTACTTAAGATTGAGCAAAAACTGACACTAGCAGCAGCAAAGGAGCTGCTAGTGTCTCAGGCCTTGTTTCTCCAACTCCGCAACATGCAAGCTGCAGCTTGTAACATAATTTTTCCCTCCCTCACACACTAATTTTGACAAGTTAAAGTAACCCAAAGAAACAACCACTAATGAGCATGCACGAGGACTTGCTCTCAAATTTATCTGCAACTTTCAATTGTGGAACTGGACACGGCCACAATTTTCAATCACTTGTAAATCACTTTTGTGTGACGCTTCCCAGCAGCGCTGACTGAACCCCCATGAAATAAAAAGAAAAGGCTTTCTGCAGCGGTTCACTGATGAAATGCATTTAATTTGTAGGTGTTTGGTGCAGAAACCTTTGCAATGTAGGCAATAAAACGACTTTATTGTGCTTAAAATTTCATCCTCTTCTTCTCTCTGCTTTTCTACGGTTTCACAAATCAACCTTAACGTAAGGCTGAAGTTGAGTGAACTGGACCGCAGTGTTTCTTTTAATGTGTTTACCACACAGGCCAATATGTGTACATCCAGCGTAGCACTAACATACAGGACATCCTGACATTCCAGGCAGATGATGACGTGTAAAGGCGAAAAAACAGCCACTAAAAAACACTTGTCTCCAAAAAAAAAAGAAGAAAAAAAAAGACATCAACAACATCCAAAGGAAATCACCAAAACAACACATACTACAGTTGCGAGCGACAATGGAAAAACGGGGCAAAAGAAAAACATTGCAGAGGTAGCCTGCAGACAAGCTTTCCTCAAGTGAAGCGGCGTGGCTGCTGCTGGTAAATATTTATGGAGTTGTCATGGGACCCGTCCCCGGCTCAGGATACTGTTTAAACAATCTCTATCTGAGCACCGGGAGGCAGACAGAGACACTGTATCATTACGGCTCCCATGCGGGCCCTTGTCACAACACCACACACTAGGCAAACAGTGGAGCCACGCCGGCATGAGGCGCAGCACGACTAAAAATAGACGAGCAGGGCTTTGGAGAGCGACGACGACTGGCGTTGGAGGTGAGCTGGAGTGTGCAAGTCCAGGTTTGGGGCCCACGGATGGAGCTAGCTGACTGGGAGAGGAAAGGTAGGAAGAGCCTGGCAGAGCATCAAGGGCTGTGGCTGCAGGGATGTTTCCTACAGAAAATTATATACTCTTGCACACAGTTTGCTGGCAGTTAATAGATTTGGTATTGCGCATCCACAAGAAACATAAAAAATAATGGAACTGCAGAAGACGCCAAGATATCATAATCTGGATACTCGTGAACGTTATGCAGATGTGCTGTAGGGACAAACATGTTGAAATAAAACAGAATGAACTTGGACTATAACAGAAACAGCTTGGTGCCATTTGGAAGAATTCAGGTTTTCAAAGTGATCAGAACCCAGCAGAGTGTAAATGCAGTCCTTTTAAGTTTTAAAAAAAAAAGCAACAATCTACCCGGTGAATTTAAGCATCTTCTGTGTGTCCTGAAAGTTTAAGAAAAGCAGCCCCAGACATCGACATTCACAGTGTTGTTGGAGCTCTCCTCCACACAATCTTATCCCTGACAGACGTGTATAAAAATCTGTGAAATCAATATGGCCTTCACTCTCACTATATTTTCCAAATATTTATCCACCAGAAAGTCTGCAGCAAAGAAAAAAAATACAGGAGCTGAAAAGTACAGGAGTCAGGACTGGTTACTTTGAGCGGTATTTGTTAATCAGCTGTATTATCTGCACGCACTGGTTAGCACTTCAAACTCTTGACTCAAAAAGTTGACTTTGGCGGCTTCACCTAACCTTGTTTGAAGCCACCAAATGTCACTGAGACTGTTTGCACCTTACTTGTTACTTCAGCCTTAATTTTGAATTCTTGCATTTTTGTTTCATTGAACTTTTTTATTTTTGTTTTGTGTGAAAGGAGACGGGCAAAATGAGAATTTCACTGCATGGTGTAAACCACAATTTATTTTTACCAGGCATGACAAACTTCTCTTTCTATGGTCCGTGGTCACCACTTCACCGCCAGTCACTTTGTGGATGCCCATTAATTCAGATTTAAAAGACAATACTCTCTGTCAGCGTGACTGAAATTAATTTGTTCTTGATCAGGCCTACAGACCAGTCTCAAGGGAAAACTGTGTTCTGCAACCATGTGGCAAGTGGTTGCTAGCAGTCGTAGCATGAAATTGGTCGCAAAGAGGTATATGGTACTGTAACAAAAATCTCCTTGCGATTGCTTTGTACACTAGCAGGTTGCTGCAGTCACCAGTATTTAGCATGGAAGATGCTGACATGTCTGCAAAGACTTGCAAACTGCTCACCAAGCACTAATGAAAATGTGAAAAGTGCAACGCAAACCAGAAATGGAGAACGTTGGTCTTACCTTGAAGGCGAAAGTTCTCCGCTTCCGGTTTGCGTCACGCTTTTTCAACTTTCACTACAGCTCAGAGAGTAAATGGCGAGTGTTTGCAGGCGAGCCGGCGCCTTCCATGCAAACTACAGGCAACTGTGGCAATCTGTTAGGGGCCAAAGCAATGACAGGGAGGTTTTCGTACAGCACCCCCTTTGTGACCGATTTCACGTGGCGGCAGCCATCAACCTCCAGCTACCACTCACAAACTGATGGGCAATACATATCTTCCCTAGCAACTGGTAGTTGCCAGATGGTTGCGGACTGTATAGGAATATAGGATGTTTAATTAACACAACTGCAGTATCTGTTCAGCTTCTGAAAGTTTTTTTCCCTTTCTGTTTTGCAGGATCCCTGGTATTAATTTGTAGCATTTACAAACCTCTGAAGTAACTCTTGTTGTTGTTTCTTCCTTTTTCTAATTTTCATCAGTTATGAGGTCCAATTTTCCTGCTGGATCTGCAGTTTTTTTGATGATCTGATGGACAGAGAGGATCCTATTTTTGTGTTATAGAAACTCACAACACTCACATGCCTTTTATTTGCCTTTAATATATTTGCTTTTAACCAGTTCAAAGCGAATTTATGGTGGGTGTACAGGGTTAATTACCCTCAAAGGGGACCTCATCTGCTCATTTTTTATTCCTGGACTCTTAAAGAGTAGCTTTGGTTGATTCACTGTTCAAAATAATCATTATTTATCTTATACTGGGCCTGGTTGCAGCCTCACTTCATCCACTGTGTTTTAGGCTGAATATTGGTAGACTATAGTGGAAGGGGGGGGGGGGCTGAAAACGGGCAGTTTAAAATTAGCATAGAGGTGTTGACCAAGGAAGCTAAACGGAGCAGCACATTGGTGATGTTGTTGAACTTAAAGTCAAGATAATAGATCTGGTCTCTCAGTAACTGTCATCGCCACCAGGTGTTATATCTACAGTAGGAACAACAAGAGGGTGAAAAATGGATCTGGGCTCAGGGTTTGGCGCTGGGCCCTCAGGAGGAGCGCTCAGGCTCTGTGGCTCCTGAGCAGCTAAGAGCGCCTGGCTGACGACCCAGACCAGCTGGGAAGAGAAAAACTTTCTCGTAACATGAGAGTTTGTCCGGAAAAGAGCGGGCTTCCCTGCCCAGGGAACAATGACTTCACTGACTCCTAAAACATGAAAAATTAAGCCTAAATATTTATGTTCTTCCACGATTCCACACATGCACGTGCACATGCTGCTAAAAATGTACTACAAATTCCATTTGCAGATGCCATGTGGGTTTATCACAAGCAAAACGCGATAAGCCCACACGGCATCTGCCGTGTGTTAAAACCACATGGCAGATGCCGTGTGATGATGATATATGATATGACATACATCCTGGGCTCGTTTCCCAGTGAGGCCCCAGTTGATGCATATATGAACAATATATTTCCTTAATCTCTGGTTAGAGCCACCCCAGAATAAACCAGTACAGGCTGCAGAGTCTCTGCAGTGGTGAAGTTATGTATATCTTATGGTGGTTGATGGCAAATGCTAGAGCACCAGTCACAGTCAGTTATAATCAATCAACCCTTAATGGTGACCAGCTCTCAGTCCAATCCCTTAGCTAACTGTAAACATACAAACACAAAAAACAGAAGAAGAAACACAGCTAAATGAAATTCAATAACCTCCATAGTATATTCACAGAGGTGCAAAATATCAAAAGGCATCTTCCTTTTGATAGGAAGGAACGTGCCCCTTCTTTCTAGTGACACTATATACAAAAGTCCTCACAGAAATGAGACTTGTAAGTTAAATTCTTTCCTTTGCATTTACTCCATAGTGACCACTCTATGTCAAGAGATCTTTGCAAAGCAGTTTGCATCAGCTAACTCCCGGTCCAAATCAGAAGTAGTGGAAGCCTCTCAGGGATGTGAGTGAGGTGAGGTGTTGAATTACCTGGATCCAAACTGAGCACCCATTGCAATCTACCAAATCACAGTCTTCTTAATCATGCTGGCAGTGACTGATAAGCTAGTGAGACACACTAGGATGGTCTTGCCACTTCCTGGTTTGTTTCACACAGGTGAATGCGGGATATTTGCTTTTGAAGCTCGTGATTTGGTCATTCACGGGTATCGGTACGTGTAGAACAGAGTGCTCTCCCGCCCTACTGTACACCTAAGTGTACTGGAAAGTCTATTATTAACAGTCAGTTGATGATCTGATGCCCTTGATTTACTTGTGAATACAACTGTGCAAGTTGTGGATGCTCTTATCATCAAGGTATTTTCGAGATCTTTCTTTCATAACAGCGCAGAGCTGCTGTAGCATAACTGTTGTGTTCTTGGTGCACACTTGGCATCAGATCATTTTTGGCTCAGGAAGTAGAGCACGTCATCGTCTTATCATAAGGTTGGTGGCTCAATCTCCAGTTCCTCAAGTCTGTGTGCCTAAATGACCCTGGGGAAGATACTGAACCCCAAATTACTCCTGATGCACCCACTGAAGTGTGAGTGTGTGCAATGATAGTCAGAGGCCCTCCCAGCTGACTTTAGGTGAGAAATTAACAACAAACAGAAAAAGCAAACTCCACATAAAGATGAAGTTGTAGTGTATGAAGGGATCAAACATGGGACTTTCACCAATGAGACTGGGTTTTGTGTCCCATGTGAATCCAAAAGTAAATGTGGAGTTATTATTTTTAGACTTACTGGACTTATTATTTAAAAAAAACTGTTGCCAAATGAGCATGGTTAGGTTTAGGTAAAAGGAAAAAAAACCTGCTTGGTTAGGCTTAAGCACGAATGCTACTTGGATTTGTTTAGGAAAAGATCATGGGTTTGCATTAAAATAGACTCTTTCACAATGTTACCCATGTATTAAAAAGCCTTTCTGGCGTGGCTTTCAGGCAGAAAGCCCTGAAGACAAAATTCTCCCACATGCGGTCTTTTTCCCCAATCGGCAAAGCTATGACATTACAAAAGCGTGATTAGTCAGTTCCAGTGACGGTACTGGAACAGCACTGATGTCGACAATGTTGTAGGAACAACATCAACACCAGGCCATCTTCGGCATGTAGTGATGAACACAATGTTTATAGTGGATTATGCAATTTGCCCGTTTTCCTGTAAATCACACGATGTACCTGCGTTACCTGATGATGTTTAATGATTAGCTGGTTTTGGAGCTGATTAATGGATCAAAATGAATATTCACGTTTCATTTTTTGCAGTTATCTTTTCAAAAAATTATGTGGTTACATCGTTTCCAGTTTGACTATCTCTGGATTTTTGTTGGAGAAAATTTTTTTGGGGGGAAATGGATTTTCAATATTTATGATATTTTACACATGAAATCGAACAACAGCCGAAAAACAAAAGTACATCATATGTGGTCGGTTAAAATTAGTCACGGCTGCATAAATGCAGATACATGCACGGACATGCTGGCAGGTAGACTGAGGAATATAATCCCCTTATAGCTAAAAACTATGAGTCAGTCAATTAATTAGTTCAAGTACTTTGACAGAAAACTGGCAACAAGTTTAATAATCCACTGACCAAAAATCCTCCAGATCAAGCTTCTGCAATGTGAGTAGTTGTTACTTTTCTTGTTTTTTATGATGGTATGCTCAATAAAACTGTATTATTTTTGCTTTAAAAGATGATCTCCATTTTACCTAAAAATGTTATGATCCAATGTTTGGATATATATATAATGATAGTTGTGAAATTTTAGCTTCACCTATCAAATACTTTTCAGGGTATATTACTTTTTCACATAGGACCAGTTAGGTTTGCATATGTCTCCATTTAAAAACTGCATTTTGTATTTTTTATTGTAGTATCTTTGTTTTAAAATGAAATTTGTTTGATGATTTGAAACAGGAATATAACAAGTATGAGAAAAAAAAGAAATCAGTAACGAGGCGAATACTTTTTCACAGCACTGCATGCGTCCAAACATTGGACCATAAAACTTTCATGTAAATCGGAGATGGTCACGCAGAAGGCCCGTGACCCAGTATGGTCTTCTTAAGGATGCAGAAGCCCCGCCCACCTTCTGTTGAAGCCTTCTGTTTGTGAGAAGAAAGCTGGCTTAAAGGAACAGGAGCCAAAATGGCTTGTTTCAGACACTCTCATTCACTGTGAATGGAGTGATGTCATGCACTTTGCTTGCATTTCTCACACTAAAAAGTTAAGAAAAGTTAAATTTTTGCAGCACCTGTGCAGCCGTCAGCCAATCAAGTCACATTATGAAAATATGGGAGTTTAGCATGAAAAAGTAAGAGAAGTTGATCTCTCAGCCTGTTTTATATGAACAAAGTTCGTAACAAGCAGCTAACTAGTCCAACCCAAGCACTAATCAAGGCTTGGCTAGCTTGCCTTGTAGGTGAATACTGAGTTGCTATGATGACTGCACCAGCAACAATACCTCCCACACTTCAGGCACGCCCGCCATTGTTGAAGCATCGCTTACGTGTGAGTTCTGCCCGACGGTCTGCACCAAAGTCCAGGATAAAAAATATTTTGAAATGTGATTCATTACTTTACTGCTCTGGTAGAGTCCAAGGATAAAATTACGTAGCAGAGCAAAATAAGTGTCTGTTCACATATGATAAATACATATCAGATTAATTATTACAAATAAATTCCTTTGTGTGGTAGAGACACAAAGCCTAGATTCAGACCACAGTAAGTGCATTCACAAGCCCCTCTTTATGCCTGTAAGTGTTACACAGATAATGCTATCCAAATCTAATCTGTCTCAAGGCAAGAAAGTGATATTATCCCCCTTACGTAACAAGTTGCTATTGAACAATTGTTTTTGCAGAACTTGAGCTTGAATCAGATTAGATCCTGTCACTGAAGTTAGACTGAGCCCTATTATCTTGGTTGGCGTGGTTGAGACGGATGGATGGTGGCTGCAGTGGTCGGGCACAACCTTCAGCTGCGGGTGTTGAGTCATAGCACGTGTGAGTCACTGATGGAGAGGTGTGTGTGTGTGTGTGTGTGGGGGGGGGGTGTTAAGGTTAATGGGGCTTGCTGAGGAGCACTCACTGGTTGGTTGGATGGCTGGTTACTCCTGATAGGGCCCATAGGGACCAACAGCACCCCATGGCCCATTAATTTGTGGAGCCAACACGAAGGATGGAGGTCCACACTGGGCAAGCGTCCAATATACACACTCGTCATAGCACAGCGCTGGCCAAAGATCTCTCAAACTATACAAGCTATACAAAGGAGCAGTGATATGGTTGGAAAATACAGTGTAAATACCTGGAAATTATCTGGAGTAAAATAAAAACCTCTAAAGTCAATAATACCTATTAATAATAAACAAATGTGATGCTGATCAACACTCGTTGCATGCTCAATGCCATGTACCATAAATCAGGCCAAAAGGAACTGAGCTCTGGTGTCAGACTGTTTACGAAAGTTTACACAAAAAGGACAAATGTCACCTTGTGTGATTATGCAATTTGCCTATTTTCCTGTAAATCATACAATCTACTGCGGTACCTTCTTCTTAATAGCTAACGATAAACAACTTTACCGCCAGTGCACGAAAGAACAGCACGGATCACAGTATAACAATCAGCTTTAACTGTTTATCTGGAGCCAAGACCTGCCAAGAATAACTTGGCAGATATTCGCCCGTTCAGGTACCAGGGGCTAATACAAAAACACAACCATAAAATAATAGAGACACTTCTGTGCAGAAACATGCCCTTCAGTGGAACTCCATAGCGAACCCCTTTTGTTAGACCCGCATCCTTCATGCCCACTACAAACTCAAATTCAATATCAGACCAAGAGATCTACAAAAATGCTAAGAATGTAACTAGATTAGAATCTCTTTAAGTAGTCTTCAGGAATTGTTCTTCAGGATTCTTGAAGGACATTCTTTGGATGTTGGCTGCCTTTTGTTCTGTTGTCTGTCAAGATGAGCCCACACTGCTTCAATAATGTTGAGGTCCGGGCTCTGGGGAGCCCAATGCATGACTGATGGTGCTCCATTGTGTGTTTTTCTATCCAGGTATGCTTTTACTGCAATGGCAGTGTGTTTGGGATGATTGTCGTGCTGAAAAATGAAGCTGTAACCAATCAGATGCTTTCCAGATGGTACTGCATGGTGATCAAAATCTGATAGTACTTTTCTGCAGTCAGTTCTGAGAATCACTTGTCGGTAAAAAAAAATCTATTTTATGTCTGTCAAACTGTGTTATCTTTGGCATTTTTCATAGATTAAACTAAAGAAATGGGAGCAAATTATGAGTTTTTGTGACAGGCTGCCAGTAACAAAGTGTCTAAAGATACAATTTAAACTTAGTTAACTGAGTTAGATGCATTTTTTTTAATGTTTGAATGATTCACAGGTTAGTGTTAAGTGGCTGAACAAACCAAAAGAAAAAGTTTATTCCTCTGAAAATGGCCAAGTATAAGGACTAGACTGAAAGTGAGTGAAAAAGGCTGGCTCTGGATTGGAAACCAAACATCTCTTTAAAAGATCACTGGATCTGAAACAGAGACAAAACTACGAAGGTGTCTGATACGTTGACTGAGGCAAAGCATATGCTGAAAAAGTGGTGACACACTCAGTGTCATGCTTCGTCCAGACAGGCTGTTCCAAAGTGCCATCTGACAATACAATTAAAGGGACTGTGCACATGTCAGAACGCACAGATATGAATACAGGTATGCCTTGTACTTTTTGATCACCCTGTGGTGTGCCTTTATCAAGCATATATTGGGTAAAGCAAAGGGGTCTTTTAGCAGGCTCCGCTCCATTTGGAAGTAAAGGTAGCTCACACAGAACACCAACATAAGCCTCTACAACAGCGATGTGAAGTCCTACAGAGCAATCAAGGTCTCCTATGTCTTCCCATCATCTGATCAAACCAAAGTCTGCCCTGAGATGGTCGCCATCAGGAAGAAAGGCAGACCAAAGACAACATGGAGAGGATCTCTGCTGAGCTGCAAGAGATAGATCTCTCATGGGGTCAGGCACAGAGAGCGTGAGGGTGACGGTCACAAGTTGTAGCTTTATGTCTCAAATTCGATGAAGACTAGTAACAGTAGATTAGTGTACCTTAGGAACAAAAAAGGGAAAAAAAAGAAAACCACCAACATACTCTTTTAAATTTTGCATTTGCGTTTGTCACCCTGTCAAAGAGTGCCCACATATAATTCTTGAGATTGCCGAGCCTTTCAATGAAAGGATGCGTGGAGGAGCAAGGAGAGACATGAAGAAGAGGGCCTGACTGTTGATTTTGAATTGCTGGATTAGAGTCTACACATTAACCCAAGCATGAAAAGCAAACCTCATATGCACAGCGTGGAAAACCACATACATCATTTTAGTCTGTAACAAATAAGATTAATGCGAGCTCTGCTGGGGCGTGCACATTGCTGCGGTGTCCAATGCACAGCAGCCAAACCAGGCAGACCGCAGCGCGAGACCTCTGGGACTGGCACGGTGAGCCTCTGTGAAAGACGGGCCTCGTCTGTCACTCAGCAATGAGGCATCATCCACAGACCCCGGCAGGATACATAGCATCAACTGTTATTATTATTAATAAATCCTAAGTATAAATGGACTCTGCAAAGGGATATGGGGATTTAAGGCTATAAACATGAACTTAAAACATAAATGGAATGTGCGGAGTGAACAAGAAAATTTGTTTTGATAGCTTATTTGGAGGTCAAATGGAATAAAGTATATAAACATTCCTCTAAAAATAAAATCCTATGCTTTTTGTGGTGGAAAAACATGAACGGAAAGTGACATTTATAGCGTGTTATGGTGAATCATTCAGAACAAGAGCAGCAGAAATTCCCTTTGAGGAAGAATAACAATGGGACGCTTCAGAACAAAATAAAGTCGATAAAAGCCAGCTAGCTCGTAACATGCTTTGGTCAGATAACGACTAGCGAGATCTTGACTGTGACATTGGATTTTCAGATAAAGAGTTGGCTACCCACAGTAACTCGCACCAAGTAATAACAACCACCTACCTAGCTGCCTCTATTCCCACATCATGGCACAAATGTTTGATAGCTAATCTCTTAGCACTGTTAGTGAGGGGTGCTGAGGCCTGGAATGGGAACTGTGGGGGTTTGTGCAGATGCCTGCACAGATAATGTTCACAAGCTTGTCGTCACAAACAATCAAGACTGAACGTGTGTGTATGTGAGTGTGTAAGCAAAGGAAGATAAAGATAAATTTAACTAAACTCAGGTTTCGGTTCATCACTTGTAGAGCTGACCAAGCTCCCACAGAAAAACAGATAAAGAGAAACTGAGATTTGGTCCTTTTTATCTTTCTGGTGCTGTCACCGTCTGTTTTATCTGTCTTTCTGTCTTCAATCCTCCTTGATCTCTGTTTGTGTTAGACACCTTAAACATTCAGCCCAGTCGGCCCTCTGTGATGTTGGCATCTAAAGGCAGCAAAAGATGCTTCAGAGGAAGCAAATCCGATTCATGTATTCCACTGAAACAAGACTACGGGGGTAATTCCACGCCGAGAGGAAAATACAACAAAAACAAACCGCACACGACTTTCTTTCTGTGAACTCCAACGCACTGATGGAAAATAAGAAATAAGAGGAAACGAAGTTAAAAATCTCACCTGCGTGGTAAGCCACTGATCCTCGGCTCCACCCCGGATGCCTGTTCTTGGGGTAGTCCTGCACAAACACAGATACACAGGTCACAATAGATATCGGCACCGCGCAGCTTCACTGATTAACAGATAAGAGGTGCTAATGAATAGCACAAACAGCCTTTGATTTTTTTAATGTTTTGTTAGGTGGAGTTTCTTTAGACAAATATAACAGACATTTATGAACATCAAGTGGTCTGAAAAACAGGGAAATACACAGATTTCAAACTAATACATTTAAAGAGACTCATGGGCTGATGTCATGTCAACCCAGAGCAAGCAGAGACGTCCAGCTCACATTGGGGCAGTTTGGAGCCGAGTGTGGAGCTGAGCCTTAGGGCCATGGTTCTCAGCTACAAATGAAGCACCTTCTCCACGTTGGGACTGAGTTGCTGCCCCAAGTGGAGGAGTTAAAGTATCTGGGGAAGATTGAGAGATGGACTGGTGCACTGTCTGCAGTGATGCGGACACTGCATCGGTCTGTCGTGGTAAAGAAAGACCTGAGCGTGAAGGCGGAGCCATTAATTTATCGGTCAATCTGCGTCCTTATCCGCACTAACAGCCACAAGCTGTGTGTAGTGACCAAAAAAATAAGATTACAGATACGAGCAGCGGAAATGAGCTTCCTCCAAAGGGTGTCAGTGCTCAGCCCGAGAGACGGGATGAGGAGATTGGTCATTTGAAAGGAGCTCTGAGCACAGCCGTTATCGGTCAGCACTGAAAGGAGCCGGTTGAGGTTGTTAGGAATCTGACTAGGATGCCTGCTAGGTGAGGTGATTGGCTATTTCCAACCAGAAGGAGACCCGGGGGGGCAGACCGAAGACATGCTGGGGACATTAACATGTCTCAGCTGCCTTGGGAAGTCCTCAGTGCTGCGGGACTCTAGTGATGCTAGCTTAATTCATCTTTACATTTAATGAACTTTTACCCAGTGTCAGCTCCAAACTAACTGACAGCTTTACAGCAGCAGACAAAAACACCACTAGGTTTATAAGAAACCATGTCTGACCGGCCAGGTCGTACCAATAGGCGCGTGCGGCAGTGCAGAGCCGGTGTTTTCCCCTCAGAGCCGTCGGTGTTAAATACTGTGTTTATTTGCAGTTTATGCATCAGAAACTGCTTGAGAGATATTTGCATATTTGGAAATATTGAAGAGTCTGGTTGTTCTCAGTTGCATGACTGCTCGGCTGCTTTTGTGTCAGTCTGTGTCTTTGGCTGTTTTTTTGCGTGCTGCATCACATTTAAAAAATAGACGTCATGCTGTTTGAAGTAAGACTTCACAGTAACAACTGAGACTATAATTCAACAAGAAGGAGTGCACAGAGGTCAAAGTGCAGTGGAGCCAAGCGTTGCTTTCCCACTTCTACACAACTGGGCATCTTTTTGATGCTAGAGGAGCCGCCCCCTGCTGGTCATTAGAAAGAAGGCATGCTTAAGGCTTTTAAGACCTGGAAGATATAGACATCTTTTCTACGATTTACAGCTAGTAAATGATTTAAATCTGAATCTACAACATGCAGAATCTCCATTCATCAGAACTGGTACATGTTTGGCCAAATAGGAGTTTTGTAATGAAATTCAGCTGCAGCTTCACCAGGTCCAGCATCTGCTACGAGCAGCAAATCCACTCACACCGAGCTGGATGTCTCTCATCAAAACAGAAAAATGGCTGTGATTTCCCTTTTTTTTTAATAACAAGGTTACAACGATTTAATAGGCTGCAAATACCATCTTTTTATGATGAGTTTATAACTCATTTATGCTAAACAGGCTGGCAGGTAGAGTGCACGCCACACATACAGTTGCAGATTTAAATCCAGGCAGCTCTGCAAAGTAGAACGCCAGCCTTCGGTGTTTCCATTGGAGATTGAAATGTGTTCTTTATCCATGTTAACATGCTAATGGGCGTGAGGATCATCTGTTTTGGAAACCTGTCAGCGTCTGCTGAGGGTGTGTTGTCTCTCTCGCTCTCTGTTTCCATCTGTCTGCATGTGCAGTGTGAGTGCCTTTCTCCAGGTTTCACCATGCCAACAGCAATAACTATCAGGCCAACTTTTGGATAAGATCAGAGAATGACTCAGAGGTAATTACCAAAGATTTTTATCTGTTTTCTGGGCTGCACATCCATTACTGTAGAAACACTACTGAACAAGAGAGAAAAGAGAAAGAGGCCACAATGACATTATGGTCCTCTTTCATCTCTCAGTGGGCAATATCTTCTAAATGCTTACTTGTTCACATCCTCTCTCTTTCTCTAAAGTAAACTCTCCCCAGTGCACTTCTTTTCAGATAGTATTAGCACACAAAAGGCAACCAGAAGACCTTTCATTTTCATCTTGTCAGAGAAATCCAAATATGACCAGGATGACGTCCAGAAAAGAAAAACAAATGAGCCTTTAGCAAGTCACTGTGAAGGGAACTGTGCTTTTATCCAAACAGGCTCTGACTGATGACTGATGCAGACTGAATAGGTAATACATCGCCCAAAGCAAAATAAGCCAGATGAAATTATTACTATTAGCACCTGTGTGGTGCTAATAGTAATAATAGTAATGTGAGGTGAACAACAGGGACACTGCAGACAGACAGCTTGGCCGGGACAGGCATACAGAGGCCACGGCATCAGGGAAACATCAATGATCCCATCTGACAACCCCATTGGGGCTGGAGGAACAGGAAATAGAGATGGATGGAGGGGGGGGGAAGAGAGAGAACAGAGTGAAACATCAGCAGAGGAAGAGAGAGACATGGAGGAATGCAGCTACTGCTCCAAGCCTGAAACCCCTCGATCCGCCAAGTCTGCTCCTCTTCCCCCTCGTCTCAACCACAAGCCAGAGGATTCCTCGAGCTGACTGGCATGTGGGTTCCCCGAGAAGGAAAGGAACGTCTGGGTGTTTTCTCCCTGACTGATGAGCCTGATCACTGATTTCTAAAATAAGGCAACATTAGAAACAGCTAAACAAATAAAGGGGTAGATTTAGAGTCTCTAATGTAAACCGCAGACTTGAGTCTGATAAATGGATCACCCATTAAATGCTTGTTTACATAGATGTCTTCACGGTAATTGTTGCGTCCATCATTTCTAATTCAAAACATGCCCTGAGTGTGTTCCACCCATCAAAATAAATATGGTGTCCCTTCCACAACCTACTGATTACACTAACTCTAATTTAATAACTATTGGCTGGACTGCCATACTTTTTTATTCATTTGTGATTTTTAAAAAATCACACATTCATTACCTGCAGAGGATGACGCCTCTGACCTCGGGTGGTAAATTTTCTCGAGCCACCCAAAGGTTAGAAAAATTTATAGTTTAGAGTAAAAGCTTTCAACAGCTGTTGGACGGATTATCAGGAAACATTCAGTGGAGACATTCATCATCTTTGTGAACTGAGGCGACTTCACTGAACATAATTTGTTAGGTCAGAATTTCAATTTATCCAAAACTTTGGTTTACGACCGAAAAGCTTTGACATTTGGGAACGTTTGCGCAAACGCATGTGCACACAAAACAACCCCAATTAATGTCATCCATTATGAAAAATGGATGCAGTCGCTGTGGTATGGTGATGTATGGTTTGAAACAGCGGCACAAACAAAAAGACGGGAGGCCGAGCTGGAGGTGGCCGAGCTGGAGGTGGCAGAGCTGGAGGTGCTGGGAGCGAGCAGATTAGAAATGAGTACATGAGAGAGACAGCTCAGGTTGAGCACTTAGGAGACAACGATAGGGAGGCAAGGCTGAGATGGTTTGGCCATGTGCAGAGGCGGGACAGTGAATATATTGGACAAAGGATGTTGATGATTAAAAAAAAAAAATGCACGTGTACCTAAAAGAACCTGATTTTTATTTTCTGTTTACTCCCCTTTGTAAAGTATTAACTGATAAACTATTTAACTTCCCGTGTTATTGACCTGCTGCAGCGTTCGCCCTCTAACATGCCTTTACTCTCCGAGTTAGAAACCATCGTTAGACATATACACTGACAGTGACACTAATTTGCATCTACGCTCCTCTATTGACGACCAAATTGATTTTAGAGTAAGTAAAAAGTGTCAAACAGCTGGTTTACTCTCACAAACCCCCAAACTTTTGAAACACAGTCACTACCCCTGTTTGCCTATAGCAATGCAAAGAATTGAAAGCTCCTTGAAAGAATAATAAACACACGGGTTGCGTCCACAGCACGGAAGAGCAAAAGCCTGCGATATCAGATCCAACAGCTGCTATCAGAGCAGCCTGCATTTCCACACTGTGGCAGAGTAAACAAGTCTGAAAAAGTATGAGTGGGAAGGTGCGGGCAGAGAGGAAAACCGTGTGGAAGCAGATACTCATCTCTCACTGCTGCTATCACACTGACATATCAGAGCTGTCTAAAAATATAACTTAAGCCATGAATTACCACAGATGTGCGTGTATGAGCGTTTGCGTGCGTGTGTGAGGAAGGTACAGTTTGCGGGGAGGGAAGGCACTGTGTTTCTGTTTGTACGTGCCTCACCTACAGCATAGGGGTTGGGCACAGGCTGTGTAGGGAACTAATGCAGGTCTGTTTGTTTAACCCCATGTCATCGGGCTAAAACCTCTAGCTGCCCACATAACAGCAACTGTCTGTCATTAGGTGATGATCTGACTCGAGAGAAGAGAACAACAGCCTAACTGTGCGCATTTGTTTGGGCATGTCCATCATTTTTTTATGGATGAAAAGTGCAAATGCGAGATGAAATCAGATAAAATGCTAAATTTGCTCTGTTACTGAAAGAGTGCCAGAATGGGTGCATAGCTGGTGTTTAGTCTGGCAAGCGTATTATTCATTTTACGCAGAAACGTGGAGCAAAATTCCGATATTTTCCAAGGAAATACGGAATATCTGGTCAGGTAATACGATCATTTGAACTGCGGTTCATGTCCTGGCGTACCTGGTGATTCTGTATCAACCAATCATCATTACTGTAACTGCACAAAAAGTAATGAATGAAATTTTACTTTATTAACACAAATTAAATGTCCTGATTAATACATTAAAGCCTCTGACTGATAGCGAGGAGGTAGAGGTAAAAGACTCCTCGCAGATTCCACTGGAAACTACAGCAAACTGTGCCAAGGAGGCACAAGGAAATCAAAACATCCCTTCTCAGAGAAACTTTGCCTGTTTCAAAAGAACACCAGATATAAGCCAGAGGCAGCAGGAACTTCTGTTGGATTGTGTAAAAGTGGCTGATAAGGGGACGGAATTATGTGTTATTAGAGCTTATTGCAAAGCAAATACATTATAGATATATTCAAAAGCACTTTCATTTGACAACACAATCAAAGTTGGCACTGATGTCATTACACAGATAACAGAGTGTACCTCGGGGTCAGAAAGTTTGAAAACCAATGCTCTAGATTACTGCTTAAAAAGTTCAGGGTCACTTAGAAAAGTTACTGTTCTGTTTTATTTCATAAAAACATCTAAAATGAATCATAAATGTTTCATAATTAAAGGAAACACTGCTCATAAATCATTAGTGATTTTTAGTGGATTATCTACATAAGCATACAAAGGCCCATAGTCAGCAGCCATCACTTCTGTTTCAGAGGAGCACACTGTGTTACCAAATCAATGGTCACAATCACTGTGCTGATTTAAGTATAAGAAGATACAAAGTTTGGTTTTTTTCTCTAAGAACTGGAGGCTACTCTATGCAGAAATCTTCGCCCCCCCCCCCCCAAAAAATTAAGCTTTCATGTTCATAGTGTTCGCAAGCATATTCCAGTTTGGGGTTTATGGGTACCATTTGTTGAGTTTACAATCTGTTTCTCAAACTTCAGATTCTGATATACTTGTTTGCTTGTTCAGTTGTGCTCTGACATTTTCCACTTCTCTTTCTGTTTTAGTTAGAGCCAACCTGCACTGCTCATCAATCAGCTGCTTCTTTCCAAAGGCCAAGAAACTATTATACACGAGTTTGTTGCAACAGTAAAAAACAAAACAAAACATCTGGATCTGATAGGAAAGTACAGGATTCAGACTGAAAGAATGCATGTATTTTCCTTATTTTTGAACATACTGATTACTTTCTCAATTTAGTGATTGATTTATTTGTAAATGAAGGGTTAAAAATAATGGGTTATGACTAATACCTTCAAACAGTCTTTTTCCATCTAGGCACCATCCAAAACCCAGAAGATATTCAGTTTAATCCACATTCATGGAGGAGCTGCTGCCCAGTATCTCTGGGTCTTGTTTACAAGACAGGGGAAAGTAGAGCAGGAGATTGAAAGACGGATTGGCATCTGTGGCGACACAGACACTGTACCGACCTGTTGTGGTAAAGAGAGAGCTGAGAGCGAAAGTGAAGCTGTCGATTTACGTTCCAAGCCCTCACCTATGGCCACAAGCTGTGGGTAGTGACCGAAAGAATGAGACTGCAGATAAAAGCAGTGGAAATGAGCTTCCTCCGAAGGGTGCCTGGGCTCAGCCTTAGAGATATGGTGAGGCTCCTGTTCATTCAGAGTAGAGCCACTACTCCTCCACATCAAAAGGAGCCAGCTAAGGTGTTTTTAGCATCTGACTAGGATGCCTCCCGCACACCTCATATGTGAGGTGTTTTGGGCATGTCCATATGGGAGGAGACCCCAGGACAGACCCAGGAGATGATGAGAGATTATGTCTCTTGGCTGCCTTGGTGTCCCATTGGAAGAGCTGGAGGAGGTGGCTGGGTAAAGCATTTCTGCTTAGATTGCAGCCCTCACAGCACAGACCGATTAAGCAGTAGAAAAACAGAGATGATAAAATGGATGAATGATAAAAGCATAAAATATTCAAGTTTTAGAAAAATCTGAAGTAGTGATTGTTTTGCCATTGTTGCATACAAAAAATGAATGTTTAACACTAAATTTATACTAAGTAGCATCCTTTACACTTTTGCTGCACTGGTTACGATCAGGGGCCTTGGCACAGTAACTGATCCTTTGTTTTAGCCTAAGTTGACCCTGCTGGAAAGAGATTCCTGGAGCAGCACTAAAAACCGGTTGGGACTGCTGCATCACAAGAGGAAAAGGAAGAGCGCTGTTCCCAGGACTTGTTCCCGGGGCACACCAGGACAAAGGAAACAGTTTTATTTCTTGTTTGTGTGTAAGTGCGCGTAGGCTTCGGTCACTCTGTATGTGTGAGAGTGTGTGAGAGTGTGAGTGTGTGTGTGTGTGTGTGTGTGTGTGTGTGTGTGTGTGTGTGTGTGTGTGTGTGTGTGTGTGTGTGTGTG
>JAVDPK010000656.1:772090-797868 GCA_034780415.1 Cichlasoma orientale
GTGTGTGTGTGTGTGTGTGTGTGTGTGTGTGTGTGTGTGTGTGTGTGTGTGTGTGTGTGTGTGTGTGTGTGGCTTTATGACTGTGCTGATGTATATTACCCGAGACTTAATACAAGAGGGTCAAGGGTTAGCTGCAAAAACCATCTGTCTTATTCTAACACTGATGGCTACTCAGTCAAATACTTTCCCTTCACTCCATCACAGCCATTTTTCTCTCCTAGCTTCTTCTATACTCCTGCAGGGTTATCATCACTTTTTTAGGATTTTAAGGGGACGGGTGTTTGTTTTTCAAAACATGAGGGCTTTCCTGCTTTTCTCCCCCCACCTGTGTTTTTCCCTTTCCCCTGATTTTTCTAGCTCCTGACGTTTTACCTTGCTTCCTCACCTTGCCGTCTACTCTGTGTGCTCTCCCACCCCATAATTAATCCTAGATCTCTTTGTCCCACAGCCTAGCAACCAGTGTGTGTACCGGATGAAAAACAACTGTGCTACCATGCGTATGCATGCTGTACATTCACAAAGATCCTTATCTTCAGTCTTCAGAGGAATGACAGAGAAAGCGAGGGGGTCATGACAGGTCTAGGAATGGCAGTGGGGTCAAAACAGATCTTAGATTAAGAAACACACAAAACAACAGCATTTACCTTACACACAAAGAATTCAGACTTATCACATAGCCTAAATTCTTCAGACTTCCCCTTTTGGTCAGGAAACTGGCAACAGTGGCTTAGGGGATTCAAAAATTTACTTCCCCTCCTTTTTTTTTTTTTTTTTTTTTTTTTTAATGGACTGCTTTGATTTTAAGGTCTCTGACTTCCCCTGTAGTTGCATCACTGCACTGGAATCCAGGCCAGAATTAAAACAACGTCAGTGAAATGGGACTGTTTTGCCATACGACAAACAAACTGTGTATACACAGTGGCCTTTGCCAGAGCAGCAGAAAGCTCTGGTGCTTCAGTGTCTACACATTCAGGCAGAGTACTGATCTATAAACTTGTTTTAAATTCTCTAAACTTAAAGCTTAATAAGGTTTACATGCGTAAACATCAGGCTGTAAACACTGTCTGTAAAACTCGGGCACTTTTGGAGCCAACCTCAAGTGATCATCGGAGGAACTGCAGCTTTTAGCACTTCCATGTTGGCTTCATTTTTCAGCCACTGGAGGACGATGCTTGTTAGCACATTTGCATGCTAACTTTTGCTAATTAGCATTAAACATAGAGTGCAACTAAGGCTGATGGGAATGTTATTAGTTTCACAGGTATTTTAAAAATCTGATCAGATCGTGGTGCTCAAGTCAGAGGATTACCAAGTAAGAGCCTGGATAATACGGGATTCTTGGGGCCGCTGCTGATACGGTAACTTGAAAAGGGAAAAGCTGCTTTGGCACCTCTCCTGGACTTAAGCTTAAAGCTTTTATATCAAAACCCAGATTAAACATACAAAAAAAGTAATGCAGCACAAAAAAAGGTGAAGGGACCAGAAAAGAAGCAATAGGATTGGAGTCTTCACCACTCAACCGCTTCCTCACCCGTTCGAGCACCGTCTGCACGTGTTTAACTTAGAACATGTGTGTAACCAGATATTTGACATATACATATAAAATAATTTAGCAAATATAAAATACAGTCTTCTCCAGGGGAGCATGAATTTGCAGTACCCACTAACAATGTTGCTATTTGTAATGTGGTCATTGGCTAACATCTCATCATCTGAATGCATACAAGCAAGTCAAGGGAGATAAACAAAAGACAGATGCGGCCAGTGTGACGTCACCCATTGATGTTGTGAACTCCAGCATCACCATCTGACATGAGCAAGGGCTTGCCCTTGTCAATCACAAAGTAGGCCTGCCCTAATGCATACCCCGCTTTATCCCCTTTTAAACTCTAATGGGACTCAGTGGGACAATATACCTACTAGATAAATATCTTCATATTGTAAAATTCCTCAGTGCTTTGACCAGACAGGCTTGCAATGCACTTGCAGAAATCCTGCCAACATTTCTCACAACCCAGTCCACTTAAATTATTCAGGTTTTAATTATTTTCCAGTTTTCAAGAATTACACAGCTACAAAGGAAACCTGTAAGTGGAGCACACACACATACTGTGCAAGCCTATTTTTTTTTTCCACTCACCTTCTATACATCTGTATAGTTCTTTATCTTCCCGTCATCCAGTAAGGTGACCTATGCATGCCTGTGTCCCTCTTCTACATAAATTCCCTGTGAAACCTTGAAAGATGTTGTACAAGTTTCATCTTTTATTTTTGTTATTAAAAGGAGCAGCGTTTTGACCCTGGGAGAGACAGTGTTGGCAGCTCTCTGTAGGCCTTGGCTTTGGCAGTCACTAATATTTCACATCCATTATGCTTTCAAGGCTACGCTTGCAGGGTGTGAAAAAACTCACAAATCATTAACCCACATAGGTGAAGAAATAGTTCCTGAGTCATTGCAATAATATCAAGTAAAATGTAAAGCAAATAAGCTTTGTGAGAGTCCATCTACCAGGAAGAAAACATTTACACAAGTTTAATCCTGTCTTTTATGAGCTTACTAAGGAGGCTTCAAAACAGGTCTTTTGCACCCATTACTGCTTTTATTTTACATCTCTGCAGCTGTGCATTGAAATGTCTTGACATACTGACCCTAAATTTATTCTCTTTCAGTATCTCTTGTCAATCAGTTTCACTATATTCTCCCCATGTTGTTCTTTAAAGCAGGCCAGCACTGAAAGCTGCAGTGCTAATACTGAAATTGGAACCGCATGTGCATACTTTGGAAAACGAAATAGGGGTTCAAACGAGAGTGTTAAAGTTTCGCTAATTGCATTTTCCTCTTAAAGGTGTTTCATCTCACCCCAAAGCAGGCCATTAAAGAATGGATAAATTGCGGGCTAA
This sequence comes from Cichlasoma orientale, assembly GCA_034780415.1. Classification (NCBI taxonomy): domain Eukaryota; kingdom Metazoa; phylum Chordata; class Actinopteri; order Cichliformes; family Cichlidae; genus Cichlasoma; species Cichlasoma orientale. Next base: position 774,992 of record JAVDPK010000656.1, read on the forward strand.
CGGGAATAAAAATCAATTACACAGGCACAGTACCAACATGTTTACTACTGAACTATACTCCAAAATCTAAAAACAGTTTTACCAGGTTATCCACTCATCGTACTTTCTCAATTCACTGGGATCTGCATGTATGTGAAAGAACTTATAAAAGGACAAAAGTGCTGCTGCTCTTGCATTAGGCCAAAATGACAACGCTCCCAAGACAGGGCCTGAGGAACATTTTGCAGATGGTAATTACCTGCCTAATTCCCAATTCAGGCTTTTGTCAAACTTTTCCATCATTAGCATGTTTTTACCTCGGCCACTTGTCGAACTATGGGGACCAGAAAGAGATTAGAATCCAAGAGTAAGCCAGTGGAAGACTTATTCATGCAGTCCACATCCTCTGAATTCATTGAGCTACAGTCTGATTATTACAATGTGGGAAAAATAGGTGTGGTGGCTAAATGCTGAACACCAAACTCAAAGAAGGTGAATGTAGGTGCGAAGTTGTCAAAAGTTGTTCTTTTCCTAGAAAGCTCACCCGTCTTGCCAAGCCCAGGGCAATGTAGCACTTCTCCCCGGCATCGACTATCTCCACTTCATAGTAATGGCAGCGGGTGGTGAGTGGCTGTCGGGCCTGGGCCAAACCCACATCCATAATACTCTTTCCTTTGCCAACATACTCCAGAAGCTGAGAAAGGAAAAACACACACAGACACACACACAGCGGGAGAGAAAAAGAAGAATAGGGGTTAATATGTTGAGAAATAAACAACAGACTCACATTACCAACTGAAAGATTCCAGGATTTCAGACTGTGTGTGTGTGCGTGTGACTGCAACCAATTGTATTTATGATACAAGCATTGCCCCCCAATAGCTGTAGTGGTGCAACCAGGAAAAAATGCAAAGAAACATGCAGCTGGAGTCTACCATGACTTTTGAACTGCGAGACAGAGTTATCGTCGTAGTCAAACATGCAAGTGTGGTAATGTTTTTAAAGCACCTTCATATAAGCTCTGTGAAAACGAATACCCAACGTTTGTACAGCGCAGTCATTGCTGTCATCGTGGCTCTCTTACTTTCATCAGTCTTTAAGAGTTTGTATTAATGACTGATTCTTTGCACAGGACCAGTTCAACCTGGAATCTGACATTTTTGTGAAGGGGAGGAAGCTCCAACAAATTTACATAGACAAAGGGCGTGTGCAGAAGGAGCACATCCAGAAAGAATCAGGTTGAATCATTTACATTGTACAGCTTTTATGAAGCCTTCCCTGTGTGTCATATTTGGACAAAAATGCTGTAACTTAGCCAAAAACATGACATGAGGTTTTAGACACCTATCCAACATGTGTCGGAGATTCATCATCTACAATTTGATGTAACCAAACCTCTAGACAGCGTTGTTAAACTTTTGTTTGCCATTTTCAAATTTCACCATATTTGGTCATCAGACATCAGTCAAAAGGTGGTGCTGAAGTTAATTTTGATGGATAATGTTAGCAGAGACTCTCTGTACAAAAACACAAATCTGCCCTGGTTGTAGACAGTGCTGCCAACTGCACCAACTTAGATGGAGTTGCTCTAACTCAGACCTGCACAGGGCTGCTTGTACCCATTTATTATTGCTAACGATTCTAATTCCGATTCAGGTTCGTATAAGAACCCTTTTTATTCTTTTTGGGTGTTTAATAAAATAAACTGAGAAATGAGGTGCTTTGTGTAGAATTGTGATGGCAACACAAGATCCAGAAGAACCTTAAGCAAACTTTAAGCATGAAAATGAAACAAGCTAACCCCCTGCCTTCTCAAAAAGTAGCTCCTCTTTCCTAGCTACCTAGCAGCATGGCTTTAGGAAAGGCAGTGTCTGGTTGTCAACTATTTTGTCAACTAAAGTTTGGGCCTCTGTATGATGAAGTCTTTGGTCATCTGAGCTTATTATTTATTTATTTATTTTTTAGATTTTTTGGTGAAACATCCCAGCAACTTCTGGTGGATTGGCATGAAATTTGGCACAGAATATCCACAGCGCTAAGTTTGATTCCATAACCTGCTATTGGTATTAAAATTGCCCCCATCATGCTAAATATCATCTGCACACTTGGATTGAAATGTGGGCCAAATATTCTCGATTCCCAAATGATGAATCCCCTTTGACTTTAATGATCCAGATTTTTCCTCTAGTACCACTATGAGGATATTTGCAGTTCTGTCTTAAAACCTTAACTCTCGACAGTGAGCAGAACAATGGCCCAATCTAGGCTAACCTCTCTTGTCCACTCTTCAGTGTTGTCACAGCATTGTTTTCATCTGGGCCACTTTTCCTAGACGGTTCCTTGGTAGATGGTTTTGGCAACTCCTTCAGATCTACAACACGGGCACAGCAGTTTAGTTTTTTCTCCTCAATGTTATTGGTAGATCTTCAAATGGACCTTTGTGTTCTTCAGTGGTCTGGTGGACCACTGATTATTGTCAGTGTATGACCAAGATCATGCGGTAATATCCCATTTCCTCTACCACAGTTATCGTCTGAAGCTCTGTTGTGAGGGTCAAGGATTTGAAGGTGTGCGAGAAAATCGAGATCATCCGGGCCTGTGCGAGTTTTATTTTGCACTTCACTGAAACTGTGTTATCTTTCCATATAATCCTCAACTGTACCAGTGTTGCTCCTGTTGTTTGCGCAGCTTTTGCCTTCTAATTGAATTAACTTTAAAATGGATAAGCACGAAATCCACACAGGTATTCATCTTCCCCTCAAGATAAATAAAAACTCTGGGCTGACACACAAAACCACGAATGCCTTAGAGGAGACACCGTTCAAAAAATGTCTCACCTGTTTCCATGAAGGCAGGGTGGATAGGAAACACAGCTGATCAAGCTTGGGCAGGACCCAGTGTTGTTATAGAGGCCAGAGACTTAATTAACCACGCAACTAGCTGTTGCAAGTGTGTCCTAAGTGAGTGGGCATTATTATTGACACTTTCAAACCCAGTCAAACCCTCACTGAATCGCCCAGAGGGACTATTCTACAAGTATGAACAGCCACTCGAGACTACACATCCATTACTTGATGGTAATACAATTACTTTCAGGTCTATTTTGGTCTTAAGCATCTAAACAGGTGAAGTTGGGTGGGAACAGGTGAGTAGGTGGGCAGCTAGGCAACCACAAAGCCTTTAGGCTAAGCGGAGTTTCCATGTCATGTGTGTGTCAATGTGTGAGCATGTAGAATGAAGAATACGCCCCCAGGCTGAAAAGATAGGATGACAGACGAGGTGGGGGTGGATGAAATTACTTCTGCATTAATCCTTTGTGTTTTCGAGCGTGCAACACCACCTGGGTGTGCTACGTTTCACTAGCCAGCCACTTAAAACGACACACCTGGTGGGAAAAGCTATTCAACATGTATGTCAAAAAAGTCAAGTGTCTCAATTAAGTTATTACAATTTGTTCTCTGTGTTGTTCGCTGTTGCTTAGTGATCCGTCAAAGAAATGTAGCTGAGGAAATCGATGGTGATTAAACTGGTTAAATAGGAATGTACTTGTATAGTTCGTGTAGTTACACGCATTTTATTTACAGACATAAAAACCAAGAGTTATTGTAAAATTCCAAGTATGCAGACACTAAGGAATATATAACCACTATCGGATTCTTGGTAACTGTGATAGATTGTAACTGAAAAACTCAAAAAATTAATATAGCAGGATGTCGAAGCATCGTTTTACTGATAATAATCACTTCTTAGGACTTGTAGAACCACAGAAGTAATTGTTTTCTGTATGATTTTATCAATCTCTCACATCTTTGTGGAGGAATTCTGGCCCACTCTTCGTTACAACCTTGCATCATTTCATTGAGGTTTGCGGTCATTCGCTTATCTACAACTCTCTTCAGGTACCGCCCACAGCATTTCGGTGAGGATGAGGTCTTGACTTTGGGCCATTGCACAGCACGTTCATACTTGGTTTTTCAGCCATTCTGTTGTAGATTTCCTGCTGTGCTTGGGATCATTGTCCCTTGGCATGGGATGGCCTCATATTTGAATACTTTGGTATACAGAGGCGTTCAAGGTTGACTCAGTGACTGCAAGGTGCCCAGGTCCTGTGGCTGCAAACCGAGATCAAATCGTCGGCCCTCCACCTCTGTGCTGACAGTTGGTACAAAGTGTTTGTGTTGATATGCCATGCTCGGTTTCCGCCAAACATTGTGCTGTGCATTATGGCCAAACATCTCCCCTTCGGTCTGCTCTGTCCAAAGGACGCTGTTCTAGAAGTCTGGTAGTTTGTTCAGATGCAACTCCGTAAACTTAAGCTGTGCTGCCATGTTCTTTTTAGAGAGAAGAGGTTTCCTCCTGGCAATCTTTCCAAACAAGCCATACTTATTCAGTCTTCTGACTGTACGGTTATGAGCTTTAAAATTTAACATGCTAACTGAGGCCTATAGAGTCTGAGAATTTGCCCATTGGGGTGAATATGCTGGGACATCCGCTCCTGGATGGATTTCCAGGGAAGATTGTAGTGAATGTTCCAAACCAGCAAACTGACACTGACATTGGCTGCTACTTACCCTCTTAATTCCTATGGAAGCAGTAAGGGTGTACTTAGTTTATCACTGGATTCATAGAGTCCTGTGAAAACTTATTTCAAGTGACTGCAGGGGGCCGGACTGGTTTGGTCTGCAGGCCAGATCTGGTCCTCAGGCCACATTTTGCCCATGTATGTCTTAGATGCATGCCATTTCTGATTTCCTTTTGTCTTTGTGTAACTGAATTTAAATATTTCGTTTTGTTTGCAGTCAGCGTTTCTTAATCGACACATTGATCATTGGCCACGAACTCCGATATCAGCACAGCTCCATAAATATTTATACTTATGCTTAACTTGCTGCAGTATTTTCCAAAATGAAAAAGTGCGGCGGCTCAGAGAAAAAAAATAGAAATCACAGATTGATGGAATAAGAATCGAAGAAGCAGAAACAGGAAAGAAAAAACAAATCAATGGCCGAGGTTTTTTCCACAGGTTTCTGCAGAAGCCATCTTTTCCAACTGTTGCAGCAATTTCCCCCTGTGCCATCTGGGAATCCCTGCACTCCCTCTCTTTGATGTATTATAAAAGTGCCAGTAGAGACCAACCTGTGCCTGAAGCCCAGCCACGAGCTGAAACGACATCAAAGTGTACCGTCATGCCATTTGTGGTGCCCATCACAGAATACAAGGACAGCCACAGCAAGCATCTGGGGGGTAAATACCCACCGCAGAGGTCCTGCATACAGGTTTTTTATTATATTAGAAAAACCTGTCACCCACCAAAGAGGTTTTGACCTTCCCTCAAAGGGAAATTACCAGGACTGTGATTTTAAACAAGTTAAACAACTGGGGTTGAATTCACTCTAAGTCAGCTAATACAGACACTTTGCAGACCAATCTCGCTTACGTGCTTAGTCACCCTGCCAAAGGCCCCTTTTGAGTCAAGAAAGACGCTGACTTATCTTCCTGTTTTTCTGTACAATAAGAAATCTGAAGTGATTTAATAGTCAGCCAGCAGTTGGTAATGCAACATCACATGTTCTTGTTGTCTTTTATTTCTTGCAATCCTGCATTAGCTGCTTCATTTCTTCTCCATATTCCTTTCCTGTGTTATGGATGTCTAGATTTTTGCAGAATCTAATATTTATACTTTATATTAATGGTAGCTGTTGGTGTTTCATTGATATGTTCATACACTCAACATATACCAATTATCCCAGTTCCGGTATATCTAAATTACCCGAGTTCCTCTTGGGCTGAAAAAAGAAGCCAAAGCCAAAATCTGCAGTTCCTCTAATTGCCACGTGAGGTTGGCTCCAAAAGCGAGTCAATCCCCCCATAGACTTCCATGTTAAAATGTCCAACATTACATCAATAAAATCTATATTTACGGTCTGGTATGAAAAATGGTTTTGGCCCTACATAGATAGTTTTAAAACAAAGGTAAAAGAGGTGATTTATGGAGCAAATTCTAGTATTTTATAGTTTCATATAAATATGGTTGGGGAAAAAAAATGGCAGCAGCCAAGATGCTAACACTGAGCCTTCAAAAAAGTCCACAAACCAATGAGGTCACAGCGGCTCCATCTGTCTTTGTATAAAGCCTGTGGTGCAGACACAATAAAGAGGATAACAACTACAACAGTTACCAAAACTGAAACGGTCTCATGTTCGCCAGCTTGTAATCACTCCTCTTGTTCCCATCTTTTCTGGTGCATTACTTTGTTTCTTGCCATATTAAACTACATACTATTAAAAAAAAAAAAAAAAAAAAAGGGATTCACTCTAAATGCCTGATCCGTAGAGCTCAAAACTCCACATGGCAACAAACGTGTGTGTGCGTAATCACAGTGAAGGTCAATTTCTGGATATTTTAACAGCATTGGAAATGTTTGAGCAACGACTAATTAACATTTGGGAGATTATATTATATCTATTAGTTTTTGCACTTGTAATAAGCTTGTGATCCACATAGAAATAGTAACTGCCCCCCCCCCCCGCCCCCCCTCTCTTCACAAAGGAAATCTCCACAACAACTGGTGCCAAAGCCTCATTTGTTTAGTCTTTGTAGTACCATGTTGATTAATTGTTCATGGATAGCTTTCAACATTAGCCTCCACCTTAACCTGCTATAGTTCGTGCCTGGACAGCTGCTTCTCCTTTGAGAGAGGAGGAAAAGCGTTTCGGTGTGATGAGCACTCAGTCACACCTCTTTTTTGCTTCTTGCTGCTGAGTAATGGAAGGAGGAGAGACACAAGCGGGCAAAAAAGGAGAGATGTAGCCTTGAGCAAAGCATGTCTCACTGAGACAGCTGACAACCTCCCTCTCCCTTTCTTTTTTCTTGCTATCTCACTCCTATAATTCTAAGTGGTGAGAATGGTAATGTTGGTGTGCAAGGCCATGTTTTGTTGAGCTGCTGCCTGGGAAACAGATGTAACGCCCAGAGAGTGGTCTTGCCAGTTTCCTGTCACAGCAAATGGGGAAATTTAAGTAGAAGGTGAAAATGAAATTAGGAGACCACTTCTTTATCGTGCTGCTCAAATTTGTAGACCAAATTTGAACCTGATCAAAAATTTGCATTTTTAAAACAGCCCTGATGTAGTCACACCTGTATCCCTCAATATTAACAGCTTTTTTTCCCTGGGTTTGCTTGCTCTTCTATGTATTACAGATACACCAACTTACAGTCAGCATGGTGGTGCACTGTTTAGCATTGTCGCCTGTAAGAATGTATGCTGAGCAGGTGATCAGGTCACCCCATAATGTGACCTACAGACTCTCACTCCACCATCTTAGACTGCAGGTGGCGAAGGCAGTTCTTGCTGTGCTTCGGAAATCTGCTGCAAACCGCAGGCCCATTCTAACCAAAACATGCTGCAGGGAGGAAGCTCATTCATGTGCCACTACACCAAACACACTGAGGCTGCAGAACTGAACATGAACTACTGCCGCTACCTGCTATTGAAGACAGTGGAGCTGTAACAGATCACTAAAGTGGGCATGCCTGCATGTACCCCCTGCTCCCACTACAATTTAATTATCTTAGAAACAGTGTAGTGTGATAAAAGGCTAAGAACTGAGCTTTAAAACTGCTCCGTTTTTTTATGTATAACTAGTGAAGTGCTCAGTGTGTGTTTGTAACAGGAAAGTTGGTGTCCACTGGTGCACATGTGCACTTCTACAACATCCGTGTGCACATTTCTGAAAGGAGAAAAATTTAAATATTTGCATGTGTAAATTTGAATAAGCCTAAGTTAATGGCAGAAGACAGCCCTTTTTAATGTTTTAACAAAAAACACATATATGCATCGTTACAGAGTCACTGCGGCCGGGACGTTTGACAGCACGTACACCCCATGAAGAAATATACAGGCCTGACAAACCTACATGAACATTTCTGAAAGAACTGAGCAACAGACAATAATATCCAGGGCCCTCTATTTTTGTTCATTAATAAATTTTTGGGGGAATTCGTGGGCCATAAATGCCTTTAAAAACACCTCCCTGTGCACTTTCATTTGTCATTGTGCAACATAAACATGTACGTATGCATAAACTCCCCATTCGCACAGATTTCAATACCGTATATGTAGCCAGTTTCCAGAATGCGTGAGACCATTCTCTCTAGAATGTAGATGATTTGTTACCTTGGCACATATGAGAGGGCAGATTACACTAAATATATATTTTAAAAAAATTAAATCAATATAAATAAACCGGAATCAGCAAAGCTTATTTTAAAACCTCAGTATCAGCCCAGAATTTCACTATCTGAGCTTTTTTTTTTTTTTTTATTTGTCCCCTGTTGCTCTCTTCCACTATCCTTCTTAAAATAAATCCTTACCATTTGTGTGCTTAAAAACTAAAGTATGGACATAGAAACTTGACTGATCCAGGCCAAATGTGGCACCCTGGTTTGGAAAATATATGAGCTGGCCTTGTCCTTGGAACAGAGGCTGTGACTCCCCGCTCTAATTCATCTCTCACTTGGGTTGGATGGCCTCCAGTAGCTAAATCTGACTTGTCCATCAGTCACTTTTTTATGCACGAGGCATCCCAAATGAAAACCACTGCCATAATGCCGCAGCTGGTCACAGCCACTCTGTCATTGCTGCTTTTTAATAGGCTTCCAGCCAACAGATTATGTGTACTGAATGCAACCACTGATACAGAACACAGTTAAAAGATACTCTCTTATTCATGTCACGACTCTGTTTACATCACAAGCCAAACACACCATCTGTAGGAATAAATTACCTGAACAAAATTGCTACAACTTACTACAACCTATTCATTAGAAAACGTAACTGCGCACATGCCAAAACAACACGTAGAGCAGGTTTCCAACTCAATCTGGGGAAAAAACAAAATCCTATTTGCATATTTACAGAAAAACATTTCACGAACTTTGCTGTAGGACAAACCCTTTTTTTTTTTTTTTAAACTCTTCGGAAGTTCAAATACGCACTTGGCACAGAATATATGCAAAATCTAAACACAACCTGTAATTACCACAAAGCTGACAACAAGCGAGGCGAAGAAAGGTGAACATTTACCGTCAGAAGACAAGATGATATTTGCCTGGGTGCATGCAGCATGCCTAAAGGCAACTTGCCCACCTGCAGTAACACCCAAGACAGTGAGAGAGCACACATCAAATCTGAACTCTGCACAAACCACCACAAGTTATTTCATGAAACAAGACAGAAAAACAATAGTCACATGCAGCGATTTGGAGGTTTAATCAATCACTTGTACCAGAGAAAATTCAGCTGGAACCTTTGCAAGCAAAGACCCACATTGTTGCCCTTCACCGTCACCTCATCACTCATTGGCCGTGTGGAGCTTTTCGTCGCCTTTTAATACACTCCATTTATTATCACCATTACCACTGCTGGGAAGATGTTGCCCAAATTAACTCAGGGCTCCGGTGCCAGCAGGTATTGCCACCAGTGCTGATTTATATGGACAAAGTCGTAAAAAGTTAACAGTTTTACAGGATGGTTGCCACTGCCGGAAAAAAAAAAACACTCAACGTTACTCTTGGGTAAGAATTAAACAGTGCTGGAGAGAGGATGCCATGAAAAGATGGCAACACATATAGGTTTAGAATAATAAATTCATAGTGCTAACACTTCATGCTGCCAAAGTGCTGCTGTATGTTCATGCTGATTGAAACAAGAGCGCAATTCAGAGCGATGAGGAAGGTGTTTTATAACAGGATAAGGATCCAAGTCAATTCTATTGTCCAAAACTACACCTTGAAAATGGTTCAATCTGAGCCAAAATGTGTTCCCCAACAATATTTCAAGTGAAATACATTTACTAGCATAAATGGATATATAGACCACATTTGCACTTGAAATCTCTGAGTATTACCACTGGGTTTACTAAGGCAGCTTGTTAGGCAGCCCTCTAGGCATTTTATATATTTTTTAAAAAGGATGCCAGTAAGTATGGTTCATGAAAGTACAGAAAAGCAATGCTGCATGCTAACACTTGTAAATGCAGACACAATCACACACTCAAACACATTTTTTTATATATGAATTTATTTCAGCTCAACTTTATGACCTACAGATGAGAAAAACCAATGCAAAGTTCCCAAGTAATGTGTCACGCCAACAGAAAAAAAAAAAAAAAAAAAAAAATCAGTGGAACTTGGCAAGTCTCTGGAGTTCTACTACAGGGATGAACACCATTGTTCCAAAAGAGATTTCCTCATTTGGTGCTTTGGTGATGGTGATGGAGAGTGCTGTTTAAAATATTAGTGCAGAGCAAAGCACAGGTGTTTTAAGTGGTGACTGCAAAAGCCATTGCAGGATGGCAATGCCCCCATCTATAGGGCACAAAGGGTCACTGAATGGTTCAATTAAGGTGAAAATTATGTTAATAATATAGCTTCTTTTTTTTTAAGTCTCCCTTAAATCCAGAATTGAATTTAATTCAAAACTTTATATATTTTTTTTATCAATCATATCTTAAAGAACTCATAGTATCATATTACCACATAGAGCACTCAACTCTCTGCAGGCTCATCTGTGGTCTTTAAAGTTTCCAAAGGAGGAATGGGAGACAGAGACCCCCTTTCATATTAGGAATGGGAATAACTTTACTGATCTCAGAGGAAAATTAATTTTTGATCATTTTTGCTATAGTTGGAACCTGAAACATTCCTGCTATAGGCTCCGGCTGCTTTAGGACTTCCCATGAAGCTCTGAGCATCCCTTTACCACTCATCTCATTTCATTCCATATGTTTACATGCCACATGCCATTAGATTTAGTTTTCTTCTTGTCATGGTTTGAGTTTTGTCATCTGTGCGCTCCTCTTTCCCCTCACTACCCAACCAGTCACAACAGATGGCTGCCCCTCCCTGATCCTGGATCTTCTGGTGATGTTTTCCTCTTAAAAAGAAAGTCTTGCTTCCCGTTGTCACCAAATGCTTGCTCATAGGGGATAGTCTGGTTGTTATAGCAACGAGACTCTGTAACACTGTTGGGTATTTAACTTACAAAATAAAGCACTATGAGGCATCAGTTGTGAATGTTGTGATGACTGGCCTGTAATGATCAGCCGCAACATTAAAACAACCCGCCTAATGATGTGCATGCTCCTCTCCATGCGTGGGTTTCCTCCAGGTACTCCGGTTTCCTCCCACAGTCCAAGGACATGCAGTTAGTGGGGTTAGGTTAACTGGTGACTAAAGTTGCCCATAGGTGTGAATGTGAGTGTGAATGGTTGTCTGTCTCTCTGTGTACCCTGGCTGGGATAGGCTCCAGCCTCCCCGTGACCCTGAACAGGATAAGCAGATGAGAATGGACGGATGGATTCCACCCCTCTAGAAGAGTTTCGCAAATCAGTGCCACACTGAAGCTGTTCTGGCAACGCCTGACAGACCAACGCCTTACTAAGACATCTTTTTGTTGTCTTTTCCTACAATCTGACACCCTTCTCTATCTCACAATCGTCTCCAGCATCCTTTGGGTCAGCTATAAATCCAGCTGGGTTATCTTGTGTGAAGAGACTCCGTTCTGCCCAGCCTGGATGAAGTTATTCATAATTTCCTCTTTTCTCACGCCGATCAGTTCAAAGAATGGGAGGCGATCGTGATGGTGCCATCATCAGGTTGCAACCACAACAGCGTGATGGGAAAGTTGTGAACTTTCATCCAGGAGCAGTGTCACAGTGGCAATTCATGACTATTGTTCCCAGAGGAAGGAAGGAAGGAAGCAGGCAACCTTTGAGGGGCGTTGGTATTACAGCTGGCTCAGGCAAGTGGAAAAGGTAAAACAAGGAACGGAGCACCGATGGAGGACAGTGGTTCACTTTCACGTAAACTTCACTGTGTGGCAGACGAGAAGGTGCTCCTGCGAGGACTCGGTGTGTTGCCAAGTTTGTTTGTTTTTTTAAACTTTTGTGCGCTACTACAGAACGAAGAAAAAAAATGTCGGCTTGAATATTTTTCTAATTTCTGCACGCCGGGGAGTGGTGGAGGGAGATATGGGCTGTGAGGGAGTAACGGTACACTTGGGAAAACTGATAACTGTAGACTCAGGTGCTGTCCACTTACTTGTCGGCCCGCTCATCCGCAGCTGAGGGGATTAAGTTGGTGGGCACAGTGACTGCTGTGACAACAGGAGGTAGAGGATTGGAGGCTCATGTTCGCACTGAGCCGCACGTACGCAGTGGAAAGCCAGCCAAATGCCTCCTCTCAAGAAAAAACAGCAGAGGAGAAGCATGGTGGCAAGCCAAAAAGAAAAAAAAAACAAAAAAAAACATCATTCACATGGATTATTATCAAACATGTTGTGTTTGCCTAAGACACCTGCCGCTGACAGTCAAGACAAAGGTAGAAAGAAAGAAAAAATCTCCCAATGTATGTGTGAGAACTTGAGATCACTTTCAAAGGTACATTAAATTTACTGATGTAAAACAGAAGCCCTGAACCCTGACGCTAAACGATCAATCAAACCTTTTTTCCAGCAGCGGCAGAGGCCCGATTTGTCAGAAGAGCCGGGGCTCAAAACAGCTGTTTTCATTTGTTAGTGTCAGGTAATCCAATCACTTTCACTCCTCCATATGGAAAAGAAACGAAAAGGTTCATACTGAATGGATATGCGTCCTTATGTGATTCAGTCATGACAGAGATCTGTTTCGTATCTTTAATCAAGAAAACAAAGTTTAAAGAATCAAGTGCACATTGTATTGTATGGCAAACGTTTGAAACTATGTTCACAGTAACAAAAAAAAAATACTTTTCTTATCTGGTGTTAGAGGCAGTACTTTTCTGTTTCTTTCTTCTTGCACTGACTTTACTTGAATAGGCCACCCAGATATATTTGGCATCTAAACTTAGCCCAAAAAGTAAGGAAATTTGTGTTGGTCGATTATTTCTTTGTTGTAACAATGCTTCTTGGCAATAAATCTTATACCGCCTGTTTATTTTGCCTTAAATGGAGCCACATTTGTAAGGAAAATGCATTTATGGGTTGAGCAGCAGAGTTGAGTATGTGGGTTGCACCCATGAAAAACTCGCCAAATCTTCTCTGCCAATGCCAAACATCTGATTCTGCTACTGACTCTTCTCTGTGTCTTTTACTGGATCGTATGATTGAAGTCTGAAGAAACAAGACATATTGGCAATTTAACAATTTATCCATTTAAACAAACAGGGGCCTCAGTAACATGTGGAAGAACCATACATAGCCACCACAGCCTGGCACCTCCTCCTGACGCTGGGCACACACTGCTGCGGGATGGCGTCCCATTCTTCAACCAGCATTTGTCACAAGTCGGCCAATGTGGTGGGGTTGAGATCAGGACTGCAGGCAGGTCATCCCATCCTCTCCACTCCCAAATTCTGGAGGAAGGCTCTGATAAAACCCGCTCTCTGGGGGCGAGCGTTATCATCTTGGAGGATAGAGTTCATTCCCAGACTGTGGAGATATGGGATTGCCACTGGTTGCAGAATCTCATCTTTCATATCTCTCTGCATTGAGATTGTCTCCAATGATGACAAGCCTGTCGGCAGCACCTGGGGTACCATGAGCTCAACACAAGAGTCAAGGACTGCCAGCGGTGAAACAAGACGGCTGAGCTGGAGTCCAGGACTGGGATGAGAGACTCACTGGAGAGGCAGTGATTATATCAATAGACTGTTTCCTCTGCATTACAGATGATCAACATTATTCACCTCACCTGCCAGTGGGTTTAAATGTTGCAGCTGAGCAGTCTATAGATTTACGGAGGGAGTAGTTTCAGTCAAGGCATTAGGGGAAAACTGTATGTAATGTGAATACAATCTACAAATTTTCATACTATTTTTGGACCATTACGTGATTTACTTAAAAAGGGTAGTTGTACCCTTAAGAAACAGTAACATCATCAGGTGTGTGCTTATTGATGTAGAAAATACTGTTTTTATAATGAAAACCACATCTTTAGTCAAACAGTCAAAATTCCTCCAAATACAACAACAGTCACGGAGATTACATTTAATAATGAATCTATGTAACCATGTAAAGCCTAAAAATAAGTACGCATTTCATTCACAGTTTTACCAGTACATACTGCAGTATTTTTTCCTTTCAAATTACTGTACATCTGGATCTCTTTGTATAAAAGATAAAGCTGTGCATCAGGGAGATGATCCTTAAATATGTACATAAATTCAAGGTAACATCTGCTGAACGACGCTGCTGCTTTGAAAAACCGAGGAGAGGTGGTGACGTTATTGGTCATTCTAGTCCTTAAGATAGCAGTTAATACCGCCTCATTTTTAAGTGCGCTGCACGCCCCATCGCAAAAACACAGAAAGAGGGCTGTCACAACATCAGCACACCTGACTGGCATTTTTACGCATCTATTCTTGTTTATTAAAACACGTTTCTAAGTTTCGGCTATGTTAGTGAAAGCTCTGTTAGTTTAAGGCAATTATTATCTTTATAAGGACGAGGCTCACTTGCAAAAGACCCTTTGTGGGTTGCAATGTCCATATGCAATAAAATAACCTGTCAATGACACATTCCTCTTTTTAAGGATGTCAAAATGTATGTCCTGCCAATATTCTATGTGACTCTTAATCCCCAAAGACTGATGAGATTAACATTAACATTATAAATGCCATGATTCATACTGTTAAAACTACTGGCGATTCTGTAATTTGAAACAACGAAACTTAATTACAATACTTAACTATTAAAAGCATTTAATTTAAACTAAGTTCTGCAACTTTAATTTTGCCAATCTCCTTAGATTTTTTTTGTGGTTTTCTTTTCTTATTATAAAATAAAATTTATTCTAAGAAACCAATCTGTAAACATTTACACTGTCAAATCCAGTGTTTGTTTTTTACCCTTCAGCATCTTGGTTTTTATACTATGCTTATATAGCTTACTTACAAAAAATGTGTGCTTTTAATTATTTATTCTTTGCTGGGAGTGAGTGAGTGTAATTCTATTTTATAGCTTATTTAATGCTGCACATACCTTTCAGGGGTCTATAGATGTAAACTGAATAGTTACTAAATCTGGTACATGACATCTTTGCTATTATGAGATCAATGTTTTTGTAACTAACTAAACTCTGTCCTCTTAGGCACCTCTGCACCACTTCCAAAGTTGTTTCTACTTTTAGAAAGGTACCGAAAGTTCCCGTTCTTAACACTTGCACTGTGCACGTTGGCATTTTCACCCTGGACTTCAACGTTTTAGGATTGGGGACCACAGATAATGAGAGCTGGGTCCCTGGCTACAACTCTGAGACAAACAGGAATCTACAGAAACAGAGGTTTGCAGTATCCAAGCTGAAGGGAGTGCATTAAGTTAGGAGGATTACCAGGAACACGCTCACCCCACACCATCCCACCACCAATAACAAGCTTCTGTTTTTGAAGTGGCAACCTCCGAACATGAGGTGAAGCTAGTGAAGAACTTCCTTTAGTGACCACTTGAAGCTGGCTCCAGAAACATTCCCTGCAGCTGCCGATGTTAAAATATCCAATATCCATCCAAAAGGATGGTTTCTCCCTTCATAGCAACTCTAAGATGGAATTTTTTTACAACTCATCCGTTACACACTATAGTTAGGGGTGTGGTTCCTTTAATTAAGCAGTATCCCAACACAGGCAGCTATAGGTGATTGCTGTCCGCAAGGCCTCACTTCTACTAACTGAAGTCACTGAACTGGATCTCTAGGCTGTCAGTGCCTTTTGGAGCATTTTTAATTCAATTATCTGATTAATATTATGGTTTGCTGTGTAGTGCAGACCCCCTGCAACCTCTGTTTGCTAGGGAAAAAATGTGTATTGCTGACTGGTTGGCGAATAGATGCTGGAGGTTGCTGGGTAAAATCAGTCACAAAGAGGGTACTGCATCAAAAACCTGTCACATTAGTAGTTTTTTTTTTTTTTAAACACTCGCCACTCACTCTTGAAGCAAAACTTGAAACAGTGGAACGCAAACTGGAAATGGAGAAAGTTTGTGTTCAAAGTAAAAGTTGTGCCTTACCACTGCACTGCAGCCAATACAATTCAAAAGGTGCAACTTTTACTTTGGTCTCCATTTCTGTTTCCATTTGCATTACACTCTTCACAGTTTCAGTACTGCTTGGAAAGTAGTTTGCAAGTGTTTGCAGACAAGTTGGCATCTTTTATGTAAACTACTGGCAACCATGGTAGCCTGCAAACATTCAAAGCAATCGCAAGGAGGTTTTTGGGGGAGGACCATATACTCTTTGCGGTTACCAGGGCGTCCTTGACCAGTCTTCTAGGCCTGCATGTACCCCAATTTAACAGTGACTGCCAACAACCTCCAGCACCCAACAACAGCTAGCTAGCAAGCAACCAAATTTTGCCCCTAACAACCGGTGGTTGCCAGATGGTAGCCAACTGGTCTCTGGGCCTGTGTGACTGAGGCCTTAGCATCTATTAGCAGGTACATGTGTCTGTGTGCTGTATCCACAGTTTTTGGGCACAGCTAGCTAGCAGCAGCTGATAAATTAGCATTACACCTTCTTCAACTATGGTAACTTTCACCTCCAAAGAAAGTAACATGGCAGCAGCCAAAATGCCAACGTTTGAGGCCTCATGGTACAAAGTCTAAAGCCAATGGGTGGCACCGTAGTGGATTCGTCCTTGTTTTATACAGTCTGTAGTTTTGACATGGTTTGGAGGGTGCTGAAAGGTTTAAAATAGGTATAGTTTTTTATTCCTTAAAAGCAGAACTGCACCTTGTCTAGAAAGGTTTGTACCAAAGAGAGAAAAAAATTATATTAATTATATTTCCTAAACTGAAACAATTAAAATAATATAGGGGTATCTGTTGCTTTTGAAGACATTCCAAGTTGATACACATCTGCATTTTGCTTAATGACAAAGCTATTTTCACCACATGAAGCTTTCACTGAAACTCTTTATAGCTAAATTCATGCCCACAAGGACACAGCCATTAAACTACAAGTCACTCGATTTACTTCATTTTTTCCCCATTTAAAGAGAAGCATGAGTTGAGAGCATTTATTACCATTAACAAATGACCTTCAGATGAGTGATAAAAAAAAAAGTTTGAAAGGAACAAAGATTGTAGCAAAATAAAGATTGATCAAAACAGAAAGAAAGAGACCAGAATGAAAGCAGTAATCTCTTTTATACCAGCTATATCAGAGCCATTTCAAGGACATCCAAGATGAATTATGCAAGTATAATATTTGGTGAAAAGAAATAAAATGAAAGCATTATAAAAGAGAGAAAAAACACATGATGGGAACAGAGAGAGCAGGAGGTGTACATATTTGGCAAGGTAGGTATGAAGACGGTGGGGAGAGATCTAGCACAAGAAACCCACCTATTTAAACAGGAGTGGCCATCCCCCTACTGTAAAATAAACAGTTCACAAAGGCAAAGACTTAGCTGCAGACAAGTCACTACCATCGCCATTGTGTTCTGTGCATTCTGCGGCTTTGCACTTCTCATCAAAAGCATACCAGGCAGAAAACTCATTTATCTTGCAGCAGTCTTTTCCATCATCCTGCCCCACCACCCACCCACCAAGGACAGCCATCCTCCAGAACAGTGATTATCCTTACTAAATAGTTAACATGTAAAAACTATTCCACTGTTTTGACTAATGTTAGTGAGGTGTTGATGTCTAATTTATCTATGGCAACCTAACGATAGATCCGCAAGTCATCAGAAACCGCAGACACTGGAAATGTCTGTTGCATAGCCACATGAACAAAAAAAATATTTCCATGCTCTTTAAAATTTACCTCACAGCTTTGGGCTGCAAATCTACATGACTGTAGTAAATTTGGAATAAATAGGAGAAGGAGAAACAAAGCAGGCAAGGGTAGAGGAGAGATGATACAAGTAAAGAAGACAAGGACGAGACACTGCGAGAAGAAGGGAGAACGGGAACAAGGAAAGAGGATAAACAGGGCAGGAAAGAGGAGATAAAAGTAAAGGCAAGGACAGGAGACAAGGATAGAGGGGATAGGTGGTAGAGTAGTTGAAAAATGAGTTGATGGGGAGAGGACAGGAGACATGTACAGAGAAGATAAGAGAAGCCAAAACAAGGAGACAGGAAAGGAGTTGGTGGTAGAGGAGAGAAAAAAAAGGGGGCAGATGACAGGAGAAGAGATAAAAAAGTGAGTGGAAAAACATGAATAGAGGAGAAAGAAAAGAGTAAAAGCAGAATAACTGACTACAGCAGAATAAAGAAGAAGGCTAGAGGAGAGGAAAGCAGGTCCAAAGACAGCTGGAAAAGTTGAGGCGCAGTGAGACTGGTTAAAACCACACAATGAAGTGAATTAGAAGTCAAAACCAACAAAGAGATTAAGTGAGACCACCTTGTGGCTGACATAATTTTGAAGCATAATCCTGCTACTCAAAGAGTTCCAGCATTCAAGACAAAGGTCTGCACTTCTCCTCTGAGCTTTTCATTTCCTCTGCCACACTTTCCTTTTCTCTCTCTTGCTTGGTTCCCCCCAAACCAAATCTTTCACTGTCTTCATTGTGTACACGAAATCCTTGTATGTGTCAGACCCTGAGAGCCTTATCAGTCCGAGTATTAGCACTCACTTAAACCCTCACAATGATGACCACATAATGGATCTTAAAGGTGCAGTTCATCCCCAGAGATTAGACAGTTCTGGCGTGAACTGTCTCTTGACTTGTGAACAGCCAAAAACATTTGAAATTCATAACATTCATGGCTCAAAAATAAAATAAAGGATCCACAAATATTGCTGTGGCCACCTTCATGCAGGAACTATTTTCCTTTTCTGTGTCTCACAGCAAGAAGGCCCTGAGTGTCCTTTGCATAATTCTTATTGGTTACAAAGGGATCTTCAGTCTTTTCCTCGGCCGGCACTAAGCTGAAGAACCAACAACAGCACAAACAAGCAAAATAAGACCAGCAAAAATCCAGGTTCACTCAGGCCTCCCTCTCCCGGGCCACCACTTGCAGGTCTTTCAGAGGGACACTAAGGTGTTCCCAAGCCTCGAGAAAGATATAACTTCTCCATCATGTTTTGGGTCTTCCCAGAGGGGCTCCACCCTGAGCTCCTCATTCCATCTCTAAGGCTAAGCCCAGCATACTTCTGCTGCTTGTATCCGAGATCTTTCACCTTCACACTTGGTTGTCTCTTTACCACAACAGACCGGTATAGAGTATTAGGGATGTAAACATCTTTGTCAGTCTCCCAATCCAATCTTCCTCCACTTATCCACAAGATACTTGAACTCTTCCACTTCAATCCTGAGGCCAGGAATAAACATGGCCTCATACTTGAAGGTGCCTATTCTCACCGAACAGCTTTGCAATCAGCTGCCCAGTGCAAGCTGGAGCTAACGGCTCAGTGACATTAAAACCTGTTTCACATATTGTGACACTGCCCCTTGTGGTAGTAGACAGCAACAATGTATAAACATAAACTGCAACTTGTTGCTACCTTGTCACAGTTGGTGGGTTGTAGTTCAGTAGAGATAAAATAATTGCTACTTAAAATTACTCCAGCCATGATTTCTAAAACGAGGCACTGCTTCTGGGTTTTTCAAGTGTATTCCTTAAGCACCATCAGCCAAGTCCCATTAAGTTACATTATATTCAAGAAAAGGCAGAAATCAATGCAGCTCATATCTCCCAAACTGGACAACTCGCATCAAAACAATATAAAGAGAATAAACAGCACTACAGGATAAAGCAATGCACAGACAAGTGGACTTTGGGGTGAACTGTCGCTTTAAGGCTAATTTTTGCTTCCTCATGAAAAAGACTAAGAAAGGGAGAAAAGAATAAAGAAAGAAATTACTGCCGGACTGCCGAGTGGCTCATACTGCCAGGCCAGGCCAGCTGTGAAAACCTCCAAACACATGAGAAAAAGTAAAAGATTCCTTAGAGTCCCATTCCTCTACTTATTGAATTTTTACAACCTGGTGTGCTGCCAGGCACTTGGCTCCATCAACACGTTTCGTGCCATTGCCACTCTGCGGTCCAGAAAAACAGAAAAGAGAGACAATGAGCAAGACGGCTGGCTGAATCATGCTCCTCACCCACACACTGGCCTTCCTCTCTGCTGTGCCAATGATAGACCTACCTGTAGCCCTGTGGCTACTTTTTGAAGTAGAACAAAGGTGTTATAGACCTCCACTGCAAACAGGTGGGAATAAAGATCTGTGATATCTCTGATGACACAGTTGTGCCAACAATGAGTTCCATTCAAGCAGCCACCACTATAATCTGAATCATAATCAGATTGTGTATAAAAGGTGCACATAGTCAGAGCAACGTCACGCTTTTTCTACAGCCAGAAGTTTGCTTATCTGGGAGAGAGTGGGGTACTAAGTTATCAGATAACACTAGCAAACTTAGTTATCAAGATGCATCACAAACTGTACGGCTGAAACATACAGATACACATACCTGCCAATTAGTGCCAAATATCAGACTAAAAAAATAAAACAACTTCATCACCAATCTGAAGCACAAACGTCTCTCCGACCTCACAACAAGCTGTATTATTTGTTAAGTAATTCCATTACAAAGGCAGCAACAGCACAAATACAGCGGAAAGGTTCAGTTTAGGGACTCTAATTAGTGGAGGTGCGGCCTATCTGACACCAGCAGCCTACAGATGCATGTATTTGCACACCTGTCAATCAAAGAAGCCATGACTCTAAATGGGAATCTCTATGTGAACTGATCCCACTGAACCTGAATTCAGCGGCACGCAGGTGCTGCTGAAGTGTTTGGTTGGCCATCTTGGTTTTGTGTCTATGCCTTAAAATTATGCTCATTTCTAACTCTATATTTTTAATAAAAACTTGCTGGACATGTGCTGCAAATATAAGCATAACATGAGATATTTTAAGTTTATTCTTTGAGTATATTAGCAAAAAAGACAAAAAAAATAGATTAAGTTCATCAGGGCATCTGTTTGTTTATTTTGTTTTTTTAAACTAAAGCTGCTTATTTCAGACAGTGGGTAACTGGCTGTGACAGGACCCGTGTCAGATAAAACAGAATTATTATTGAACTATGAACCATGCAAAAGCTAGTGTGGTAGCGAGCAAGAAAAAAACAATGAGCTGAAAATGAGCAAAGTAGGTCAACTTTAGGCAGCAATAAACAGTTTGTTTCAGACGGTGGATGAACTGAGAGGCTGCACCAAGGCCCTGTATAAGATAAATAAACTGCAAATAATTTAAAGCTAGTCTGGTACAGTCCAAAAATTAAAAAAAAAAAAAAAAAAAAAAAGAGTCTGAAGTGAGCATAATGAGTCCACTTTATGCAGCCTTAATTTTTGCTGGTCTGACTGCAAACTTGAGTGAAATGTATACACCAAATGTTTTACAAGAGATGGTTTTCTTTATTTATTTAGACCACTAGCACAGGACTATTATGTCTGCTTATTATGACGGCAGTTAAATGGTTACCATGTGGAAACCATTCTGCCACATCTAGAACCCTGATGGAAGTTTAGGAGATCCCATTCAGATTCATGTGCAGATAAAAACTTGGTGCATTGCCCTGCTTGTGTGCTTAAGCTCTGAGAGCACACTTGGCAAACTGTTGCATCATCCCAGACTCTGATGCAGCAGAAAGGCAGGAAAGCACAACAGACCCAATTCCTTTACTGTAAGTCGGCTGTTTATCTTGTTAATGGAAGTGATGTGTGCAGGACTCAAAGGAAAATTCTTGAACTTATGTCATGAAGCAATCTGCAAAAACCCTCCAAAGGTGACCCAAATCCCGTCACGGCAAGATCATACAACGGCTGAGACAAAATCATTCAAATTCAAGTGGTTGTGTCTGGAGCTTTCCCCGAACTTTAGAGCGCATTAAGCACGGCTGTCAACAAAGAGGGATTTGGTAAAGAACAGGCAGTTGAAGGATCTTGTAAAAGTACAGAACAAACATGGTGGAATGTCAACAACCGCACAGAAGAACAAGCTACAGAAAAGCCACACTATAATCTGTCCCATTCAAAAGGCATATGTTCAAAAAACCACATGCGACGTGTTTTCACATACTGTACATCTCCCAAAAGAAGGAACATAAACAATAGACAAATACTTCAACCACTTATATACTAGTATGCCACACGATTACTACTTCTGAAAACAGTGCGCACAGACATCATCTCCTGAATCATTTAATGAACCGAGGACATAAGATTGTCATATATAAAGCATAGTTTTGCTTTTGAGGAAACAAAACATGAAAAACGATGACTTTTATCTCACATGAAGTTGAGGACTGCAGTAGAGCTGCAGTTAATGATTTTAATCAACTGTTTGATTTCCCTGCACTCAGAAACAGCTTTTAAAAATTAAAAAGGCTGACACCTTTAGTATCTTGCCTTGTCTGGGTAGCAGTCCAAAACAAAGAGATTTGGTTTAGTGTGATGTGTGATTTGAGAACCAGGAAAATTCAAATGCTTTGCAGCATTGCTGCTTCTCTTCCAGTGGCTACAACAATAATTCTGTTATTTAGCATGCACTATGCATGCTAAATGCAACTCCAAACACTGTGGCTTCAGATAGTATTTTTCCAGTGATAACATTGGCAAAGAAGCAAGTTAATGATAATTGCTGGGGTATCAGTAATTTGCTGATGTTTGCAAGTGAGCTAACATTAGCCAGAGGCCATGCAAGAACCAAACCTGACACACATGGGCAGTGGGACTACCCATATGAATCTGGTGTCTTATCACTTAGGTTGTACGTTTTATGACAATGTCCACTTGGAGATTGTGCTTAAAAAACACCTACCTAACCTTAACCCTAGTCTAAACTGTGCACAAAGTTTGACAACTATTACTTTTGGTTCTTGAATTATCTAACATTGTCGGCTGGGACATTCTAT
>JAVDPK010000656.1:797968-813392 GCA_034780415.1 Cichlasoma orientale
ACACACACACACACACACACACACACACACACACACACACACACACACACACACACACACACACACACACAAAGCCATTTCTGCTGAGGCTTCAGTTCACACCATGCTGAGATATTTCAAGTGTTCAGCTAATAGCTCTTTGGGTATTACCTTTATTTTGAAAAAGAAAAATTATGCCAGTGAAACTCTGTTATTTTTGTCCACTTTTTTAATCAACTAAAGAAATAAGAACAAACTGTGTTTTTGTGACAGGCTGCTAGAAACAAAGTGCCTCAATACACAATTTAAAACTGCTTCACTGCTAAGTTGTCTTTTATGTGTAGACATAACACTGTTTCATCCCTTGAGTTAGGAGCCTTTTTTTACGCTTAAATAGGTCAGTGTAACATTCCTCTGAAAATGGTCTGGTACAAAGACTGGTCCAGAAATGAACAAAAAACAGCCAATGTCCAAAGAAAAACTTTGGAAGGCCTTCAGAAAGCCTGGAGAACTACTGCTCAAGAAAATCTGGCTGCTTGTCAGCAAAATATAAAGAAATGGGTGGTGGCTCAAGACTTTTGCACAGTGCTGTCTATCAGTATTTATATCTGCTGCATTAGAATAATATTTCTCTCTTTTAGCTCTGTGATTACTAACCCACCAAAAATGCATAAAACCTGTTTAATTTGTTACAGTTTGCAAGAACTTGTAACTACCTGACTAGGAAACTAATCATAAACTGACCACGTGGTCTATAATAACACAGGTGGGCTCGAGGGGGCGGTGGTGGACCGTCTGTTAGTGATTACAGGGCACCGTAAAGTCACGCTTGGGTGAAGTAAGTAATGATTCATCTCCACGGCTTAAACGTTAAGTGGTGCTCTGGAAAACCAGCGTCAGTTTAGCACCACCTGAGCGGGGCTCGTGAACTTTGGTTGTCGCGAGCCGGGGAGGAGCAGCGTGCGGAGCGTTAGCCGCTTTAGCTCGAGAGCTCCGGGTGACGGCAGGCGTCAGGAAGAGGCGTCACTGCCCGCACCAGCACCACTCTGAACAGGGTACGAGGGGGAGACGGTCTGCGGCCATGGCTGCCCTCGGTAACACGGGGGCTACCTCGAGTCCTATGGTGATCCTGGCGCCCAAGACGAAGACGAAGAAGAAGCACTTCGTGCAGCAGAAGGTGAAGGTGTTTCGGGCTAGCGACCCCGTGCTGAGCGTCTTCATGTGGGGCGTCAATCACTCGGTGAGTCGGTGTAAGCTAACGTACAGCTAAATGCTAATGCCACAGCTAACCCAGTGTTAGCAAGGGAGCTAGACAGTGTACAGGTAACATCCCCGCAGGTGAGGGTGTTACCGAAATCTGTCAGATTCAGTGATAGTGCGTGATCACCTGTAGAAAAACACGGATGTTTGCTGAGCTACGCACACAGAGGGCCACTTGTTTTTGCGGCACACGCGGCTGACAGGTCTTTAAAAGTCTTGCAGTTAATTTATAAAGCGGTTAATTATGATTTGTAGACTTCTGGCATTTCTGCAGTATTAATACTATTCATATAAAATAAGTGGGTGAAAAATTCCCTGTGTATTTTTATATATAATGCACATATTTTCAACAGTGTTTATTACTTGAGAGAGTGACAACATGATTGCAATTTCTACATAACAACAGATGAGTGGCATAAACAAACATAAAAAACTGTTATTAATACAGGAGCACCCAGACAGCACATATCGAGCTATAATAATAAGATTAAAACCACTTAAACCATCAACCTTTAATTCCTCCTTTAAATGTGTCGCATAGGGGGCTTTTGTCACTTTGGGTGGGTGTTTTAGTCCATTGGATGGGTAACTTGGGTGAGATGCAAACTAAAGGTTTGAGCAGCTGACTAGTAAAAATAAGTAATCCGTCTCTGAGATGACTGCATACAATTCCTGTCAAAAATAGGACAATAAACCAAAAAACTGACTAATATTAGGAAAACAATCCAAACATCACTGTATGATGCAAACAAAAACAAAAGTCATATCTTTCTGGAGTCATAAATCGCCTCACACAACTTTCCATTATCCTTGCTGCACTGATTGGCCAATTCCTGTAAAAATATAACTGTGGGATACATTCATTGTAGGAAGCCTTTTTAAGATTTAAAAACCTTCACTTGAAGGTTAAACTTGCTGAATCCTGTAGCAGCCCTGCACACTGCTGTCAAACAATGACCACATCTGAACATTAACAGCCATTAAAGTACAACTAAATTACTGCACACTCGTTGCAGGTTAAATGTCTTTATATTCTTATTCTTCTTGCCTTATTATTCAGTGAACGTGATGGTCCGCTGAGCATTTTTGCCGCCGCCTTCTTGGCGTTTTGAATTTGACCAGCAATTGGTGGACAAATTTAAAAATGCTCATTGGATAATGACTTGTCAATCACAGATTGAGCCCCCTTTCTGACTCTAATAATGGGAATAATTTATAAACTGAAATCCATTATTTATTTATTTTTTTTCTCAGTATGACCTGAAACTAGTGATTGAGCCCATAAAGTCATCAAAGTGTTTGCTGAGGTCACTTCTTTTTGCAGCCTGAAGAATCACCACTTTCAGGCACTCAAGGGTTAGGTTCACTTTTCAGATCTGGAAGCTCTGCCCATATTTGGTGGGTTTGACTAACCGCAGGAGTGTCTCCCTCAATATTGCACTGTCATGAAACATGTTTATAAAAATGCACATTAGAAAATTAGAAAATTTTGGACTGCAGATGCCACAAATAACCATTTATCTGACTGAAAGTAATTTTTGAAGAATATTGAAGTAATTTTAAACCAAACTTTTAATCTAGCCTTATTTTAAGACCTGAGTAATCTGATGATTTTTCAGCCTAAACAAGACATTTAATGGCCTTCTTTTGGATTCTTTTAAAATAACCAGTGAGCCACTTTGGTTGTGCAACATCAGAAAACTGACAAAAGTCCCCGCGGTGATGTCTTACAGCTTGACAGCTGCAAATTTTTATTGCATTTAAATCTCTTCTTAAAACCTCTTTGAGTGCCTGTCTTGTTTTCTCATTATTTGCCTTATTTCTTTTCTTTTTCAAGTGCTTTTAATTACTTTCTAATATAGTTTAAAATTTGCTGTGAAGCCCTTTGTAACTTTAAGATCAGTTATCTTATATTGCTTGTAAAGACAAATCAATATTCATCAGCTGCGGGTTTATTTCAGACGCTAATGAATGCTGTTTAATGATTCCCTCTTCTTTCTGCAGATTAATGATCTCAACCAGGTGCCCGTTCCTGTCATGCTGCTGCCCGATGACTTCAAAGCTAACACTAAGATCAAAGTCAACAACCACCTCTTCAACAAGTAAGACACACAAATGAGCACATTTTCATGCAGCACTCAATGAAATGTATAACTAGTCATGTGAAAATGTTAACTTGGTGACCCCCTGAAGCTTTTGAAAAACTGGAAAAAAAATCACATCAGGATATAAGTCAGTGATGAGATTTGATGTTCGTGTTGGACTGTAGCGCTCTACGCTCTAAGTTCTGGAGCTTAGATTTAGTCAGAAATAAATGATCTGTTTGTCTTGGAATGAATTGAAAGTCTCCCAACTCGCCTCCCTTCACAGAGAAAACCTCCCAGGACATTTCAAGTTCAAAGAGTACTGCCCTCAGGTCTTCCGAAATCTGAGGGAACGGTTTGGTATTGAGGATCTGGACTATCAGGTGTGTGACGTTGTGCTGTTGGCTGGCAATCATGGGGCGTTCAAAACAAATGCAGTGTAATTTTTGCCTGGCACGAGTACATTTAGGGTAAGGGGTGAAAAAAATGCCTGTGATGGTCCTGTGCCAACCTGTGTGACGTCCCCAGGTGTCGTTGACCCGCAGCCCCCCTTTCAGCGTTGATGATCATGGAGAAGGTCTGCTCCTCAACTCTTACGATCGGACGCTGGTGGTTAAGCAGATCTCCAGCGAAGATGTTGCAGACATGCACAACATCCTGTCCGAGTATCACCAGGTATGGTTAAAGCATGGTTAAACCGTGTGTGTGTGTGTGTTTGTGTGTGCACGTCAGGTCAGCCAAACGTAAGATGGCCACAGCCCATTTAGAGGCCACAGGGCTCTGCCCCCAATACTGCCGGATTGTAAATATTTTCAGGCTACGTCACTGATCCAGTTAAGGTTTAAGAGTCTGTGTTACCTCACTTAACAGACGTTTGTGACTTTTCCTGTTTTTTGGGTCATTTAATAAACAAAACTGTATTTTCAAACCCTTCCAGCCAGTTTTCCAGGCTTGGATTAAGCCTAGTTCTGGGCTAAAAGA
The DNA here is from genome assembly GCA_034780415.1 of Cichlasoma orientale. Classification (NCBI taxonomy): domain Eukaryota; kingdom Metazoa; phylum Chordata; class Actinopteri; order Cichliformes; family Cichlidae; genus Cichlasoma; species Cichlasoma orientale. The sequence continues at coordinate 802,273 of JAVDPK010000656.1, forward strand.
AATCTTTGAAGATTGCAGTTGTTTCTATTGTAGGGCGAGGCTTACGGTATGTCTGGGGGAAAGAACTTACAGTTAAAGTTCGTTTTTTTTTTTTTTTTTTTTAATCACAGTCCTGGTGATCCTGGTCCAGCCACTTTGTTTGGTACCAATTTTTTTTATATACAGGAAAAACCATAAATGTATTGTTCATAAGTTCACAGTCCATTTGTAATAAAGTCTGAGCCCTGCCCCATTTGTGTTTGGTACTTTTGGAAAAGTTTGGTACTTTTCTAAGATCCTTGCCCTGTTTTTTTTGTTTTGTTTTTTTGGGGACCTGTTTCATTAACCGAAGTAGCTAAAGCCTATTTGAAATGTAGCTAGATGTTGCTAGATTGCATTACTTTGTGTAAACACTAGTTAAGTCTGATGTAATGAGCCATTTCCGGTCTGAATGCCTCTTCAGATCATATTAAGACGAACATTAACGCAACCTTGAGGGTTAAATGTGTGCAAATTCTTTCAGCTCCGATCGAGTGATTAGTAGAGCTGTTCTCAGAGATGTTATCAAGCGCACCATCCAGGCAGCCATGAAAAACAGGATTTACTAGCTGTTAGTCTGTCCATTCGTCCATTGTCTTCCGCTTATCTGGGGCTGGGTTGCGACCTCCCTCTCCCCAGCTACCTCGACCCTTTTCCAGCTGAGGACCTTATTTGTTGCAGAAAAGGAGTGTTCCTAGTCTCATGTAGAAATTAGAGAAGCACCCACTGATCAGTGACCGAAATTGGATGGTTTGAGCTTATCGGCCACGATGGGACAGCTGCTCAGGATCAGATGAATCAGATTCTCAGTAGCCTGAGCTGCAGCCCACGTGTATGTCTCCAAAATGAATGTGATTGGTAGAAATATGTCGTGTAAATGCGTAGTATAAACACGGAATACTGATTCAACTCTGAAAGAAAATTAGATGTGAATTCAGTTATTGCATCTGTCTTCCTCATAATGCTAATCCTGCAGCCAGTAATACACCCATATGCGTGCCTTTCCTCATTTTAAAATCTCTGCCGCATCGGTAGAATGGATATTAGATTTAGCCAAATTTTAATCAGTAGACGACTAAAACGACAGTAGTTTTAGTTAAGCTTATGCAAATTCATCCTAATGGCAAATAGACCAATTTGTAGGCTGACTTAATTCTTGTTTTCTTTTTTGGAATCCACCCATCCGATTAATTAATTCAGGGTCACAAAGGGGCTGGTGCTGATCACCAGCTGTCATAGGGTGACCGCTGCATTCATTGAACAAAAATATAGAATGTGAAGAGACTTAAAACCTTGCAAATTTACAAACTGTTGACTGAATGATCAAATTTCTTTCAGTTGTAATCTGCTGAAAAGCCGCAAGAAGAGTGATATTAATAAATGGGTGACATGAAGGTTGGAGCATGTCCCAGTTGTTTCTTTTTCATCCTGCAGTGAAACTATAAATAAACCTCCCCATGAGCATCTTGAGTCCTTTCTCCCCATCTGCCTGCTGCTCATTCAGTCCCGGGTCTGTCTGTCCATCTCACCTCCTGCCTGCATATCTGCTGCTGTGTGCTCCACTTAAAGTATTTTCTCTGTATTCTTCATTTGGACCTTTTTGCAGCTGAAAAAAATAAACGTGTGCATTTGTCTTGGAGGTCTGGAAACGAGCATTTTGTGCAGATTTTGAAAAAGATTTGTCACAAACAAGGGAAGTCGACTCAAGTATTTATAGATTTAGCAGCGGACTGGTGCTGTGAGTAGGACAACGGTTGCTGTTTGGTCTGAATCGTTCTTTATCGAGACCTTGAATTTGGTTTAAGGTGATTCTCTGACACTGAGTCAGGCCGCTAACCTTCCTGTGGGCAGAAAACTCCACTGGAAGATGATATCCTGCAAACCAAAGCATTTCTCAGCATCACGGTTGGCTCGTGTTGCTTTTATTGCTTCAGTCACAGGATGACCGGGCGCGGAGGGCAGAACAAACGCTCTCCTATTATTGTTGCTTTATTAAAGATATTCAAATGTGCATATCGCCTCATCTGTGCTCATGTAAATATTAGAGTACATTTGAAGGGGAGATTAGAGTGGTGACATGCTTTTCACTGTTTTGTTTACATCAGGTTTTATTTCCCATTTGCTGTTCAGCTTGGTGTAGCTGAGTCATGTAGATGATTCAAAACTAGATCAGACTTCAGGCTAAACAGACCACTGAGCAAACCTTTGGCTGCTTTGGGCTCTTGGTGGAATGTGTAGCCTGTGGTTAGGCAGCCTACATAAAACTGCGAGGGAGATGAGAAAAATGGCAGCTCTGTTTGAGGGTATTTAATTCATTCAGCTCTGAATGAACTCATTGTTTGAGTTCTGTATTTTAGTTTCTTTTATAGCCCAGTTTGGAGGTTTGCAGTTTGTGTTGTGAGCGTTCTGATTATATTTAGCTTCTGTGCTACATGTTTTCATTTGTTCAGTGTTCAGTGTTGGACCAGACATGAGGGCCTTGACTTTGCCTTGGCATTATTCAAATTAATTTTAGCAATATTTTGGGTGAGGTTTGTGTCTTTTGGCAGGTGTAGGGATTTGGTCTTGAGGATTTTATGGCAAGATTTGGAATGGGTGCGCTCCAAAGTGGGATAGCTGTTGGCCCTGTCTGGGGTACACCTCGCCTCTCACCCTTTGACCGCTTGGATGAGGTTCAGCTCTCCAGCAGCCCTGAAATGGATAAACAGTTAACATTTGATATTTATAGTATTTTATAACATTTTAAATGATTCACATTAAAATGAAAGCATTTTTACTCACACACTGTGGTTTCTCAGCCAATAATAGCAAAAGAAAGAGCTGTTAAACTGCAAAACAAATAATCAACGGAAGCATCAGTGTAATAGAAATATGCATATGGGTGTGAAAACGGAGAGCCTGCAGGCAAGGGGCAACCTTTTTGCTTCCTTTTTGCTTTGTAGTCAGTTAATAGACCACATAGTCTTAGAAATGCAGGTTAATGATTCATTTGAAGTAGGTCTGCATCTGAATAGGCCTGCCAGATGTTTGTCGAGTCGGTATTTGCATTTCAGGTTTGGGATTCATGTTTTGGTTTATATAAAATTTAAAAAATACAGTTTAACCTTATGTGCCTGAAATCCCTGCCACTCACGGCAGTGATCATCATGATTCAGTTCACCTTACGGCTGCCAGCTTCATTGTTAGATGTTGTGAGGGACATCAAGGAAGGAACGTCTTGAACACGTACAACTGGCCCTGCAAGATTTCTGCCGGCTTAAGTTGGTGACAGAGAGCATTGGTGATAGGCGGAAACAGGAGTAAGTTACCTGACATTCCCTCTGCGATCGCTTTGACTGTAAATGTAACAGCACAGCTGTTTAATCATTCTTATAACTTCTGTGTATAGTAATTCTGTTAGACAACACCTTCAAAACTTGAAATTCCAACACGGCAAACTCACTGAGCACTTTATTAGGAGCACAGGTACTCAGTCATGATTTTCAGAAACCGTACGCTCCAAGGTAGGGTTGGGTTAGGTGAGGCACTATCTCATCAAGATGTTTTGTATCCTGCTGTTTACAAAAGCCAGAATGGCGCATTGTTTTCTTGGTGTCTCTAAAGGTACTTTCATTATTTTCTTAGCACAGAATGGGAGCGGTTTGCTGAACTAGCCATAATTTTAAAATACTTGTTTTCCACAGCGAATAACGTCAGTGTAAAATATGCAGGCTAAATGTAGAAAAACAGTCCAGGCTTGAATTTGACCTTGAATTTGACACTACGGTTATCCAGTCATGGGGGTGCGGTGCAATATATAAAAGTCATGCAGATAGAGATAATTACTCGCTGCAGCTGGGCAGTCAGTTATTTTATGCATCAAAGGAAAGGCTTTATTAGATGCCCTTGTCTAGCAGCTAGGGGTTTCCAGTGTGGTGATGAAGATGCTTTATATAATGAACAATGCTTTCAGTTTTCCTTGGCGCTCCTGGCTGAATGTGCAGCACTGTAGATTTTTTTTCCTATGGTACTTGAAGAGTTTCTCCACTGCCAGGCACCCAGAGGATAGAACAGAAGAAGTCATGTACTGAAAACAGCGTTAGGACACGAAGCGGGGTGTCTTTTTAACATTGTGCATATCTATCGGCCTAACGGGACACTGAATGAGGCCAGTCTGAAGGGAGTGTCTATTTTAACTGACTGCTACAGCGAGTGCTGAGCACGGCTAAAAGTGTGACCCTGATCCACTCAGTAATTGACCTACATTCAGAGCGACCTTTAAAATGTAGAGTTAGGAGTTGGGTTTGTTGATGATCTTTTGATTTACTGATGGTAGATTCTTGGTGTTACGATCCGATTCAGAACCGCTCTCGAGTCCAAAACAATTGTTGATTCAGTAAAAATGATGGGCACCGTCATCTTAGCACAGTAGGCGTCTCCTCTGCCCACTGATGTGCAAATGAAACTTGATGCCTCGGTAAACACTTTGTAAAACCACAGTTGGTGTATTTTTCTCAGGAAAGCTGTTCTTCCCCACAGCTGCAGAGCTTTTGAAATAAGCTGTTCGACTGGTCTCGGTGCTGAGGTTTGGTACTGCTCAAACGTTTGTCGGTAACAGAGTACCAAAAACAAAATTAGCAGCGGGTGATAACAATAAAAGCTTTTAGTTAGACTTTTCTTGGGCAGGCAGCTGCTTCTGTTGAATCAGGATCTTGTCTTGCAGTTGGATGGACTGCACCGTCTTGGACTGCAACTGTGCTGCTGTGCAGAACAAGAGGCAGAGTTTGCACAGCATTTTGTCCATGAGGTTTTACCTTTCTGGTCTATAGTCTACAAAACTACAAGGAGTGTGTTCTTTACTCTTCAAAGACGGGCAATACGATACCGTCAGGGCAAAACAGTTTTGCAGAAAGTAATAAGATGTCTGCTTAAGGGTTTTCTGTTATGAAATGGGCTTTTAAAATGATCCAGACTACAGACATTTATATTTCCCTTAATGGCAGGAGGATATCACCTTGCTTGTTTTGAAAGAGTTCCATGCGAGACTTTTTTAATTAGTTCTTTGGCTTTGCATGTTTCTCCTGTTTATACGGCAACATCTAATCTCACAGCGCCAGACACATTTTATCAATGTGACACCTGGTGCGTTCTTCTAGGTTTGTGTAGTAGCGGTCTGCAAACACGTTGTACTGGCATTACTGCCAGGGTGTTGGGAGAGTATGTTGACATTACTTTGGGATATCTTATCAGCCAAACCTAGATGATATTCAAGAAAATTATTGGCAGTTTACCTGAGAATGCAAACATGTTTTGTTGCTGTAGTAGCTCATTGTATTACTAATTGGTGCAGGTAAAACAAAGGAAAATGTATATTTTAAGATACAAATAGTTGGAGTTGATAATCTAGTCAAGTTGATTTTTTTTTTAACTTATTGACAGTTCAAATATTTCAAAATCAATGCTTTAAAAAGCAAAAACATCCAGATGATAGACTTCAAAGCTAGATTCAAAAATATCAGGTTAGCCAAACATCTCAGGCCAAACAGGGGCAGTAATCTCCAGGCATAACTTAATAGCAGTCTGAAGTAATTGCCTCCAGGTTACCTATAATGACCTTAAATTGATTTAATGAGAGCAGCTCTCCAAGACTTAACAGACTTTGCAGGTGATTCCAAAGTCTGAGGAGCTGCAAATTTAAGCACCTTTGATCCACATTCAGCACAGGCTTTAGGAACAGATAGAAGGAATAAGTCTTGACACTGAAGATGATGGCTTTGCACACTTTTCTGATGGATCAGTAAGAAAGCGGGGCGCAGACAAAGAATGGCCTTGTACATAAGAATATGCTCATGTTGGAATCAGCGGGAGGATAAAGCAGACCATCCAACCCAAGTCTACAACATATAATGATGTGTCAGGGCTTTAAGGTTTATGATGAATCTCATTTCTCCATGCGAGACAACATCAAGTATTGCAAACGCACAAGCGTATAAATAACATCGCCATACAACAAGACTCTTTCTTCTTTCTAAAGAGAGGCGGGGCTTGAATGGAACGTAAAAACACAGTTTTAACTTCAGTTTTTGTTCATCGTGTTTGTGAATTTGTTCCCAGTGTTGACCTTAAGCCTCTTTTTACACCCGCCATGCAAATTCACAGTCATTTCCTCTTTTCAGCACATAGTGAAGTGTCATGGCAACACGCTGCTGCCGCAGTTCCTGGGTATGTATCGCGTCACCGTGGACAGCGAGGAGACCTACCTGATCGTCATGAGGAACATGTTCAGCCACAGACTGGTGGTGCACAGGAAGTATGACCTGAAGGTGAGGAGGAGTGATTGGCAGGTTGACAGTCTGACCTGTTTATTCAATACTTCTCATCACAAAGCAATGAGGAAGTCACACCAGGTTCCACAGGTTGAGATTCTGGAAGTAGTTCAAATTTTACAATATTTTTGTTCCTCAAATGTGTAAAGGTGCTGCTTTTTCTGCGAGCTGTCAGTGTAAACAAAATACCTCTACGGGCTGGTCGGACAAAAGCCAGCAGTATGTTGACATTGGAAGAACATTATTGGAAGTTTAATTTAATTATTTTTTTTGTTTTGGATGATTTCTTACTCTCTGATGTATCAGTGGTTATATTAAGAGCCATTTCTCCTTGTAGGGCTCTCTGGTGGATCGGGAAGCAAGCGACAAAGAGAGGGTAAAAGAAACCCCTTCGCTTCTCCCCTTTTTCTTATCATGTGTTGCTTTTTGTCTTATATTTAACCCAAGACTCCTGCTAAAGATGTTTGTTTGTTTTTTTTAATCCTGAAGGTAAAAGAGCTTCCTACTTTGAAAGACATGGACTTCAGGAACAACATGCAGAAGGTGTACGTGACTGAGGAGGAGAAGGAGAAGTTCATGGAGAAGCTGAACAGAGATGTCGAGGTGGGCGAGCAGTCTTGTTGTTTCTCTCCTCTGCCACACAGCGGCAGTATCAGCACGCTGAGGTCGCACTGCTCCAGGATAACAAATGTGAAGTCATTTATTGGTGAAGAAATTTGGATGTTGCTACGTAAACAAGATCTGAATCAATTTCAGTAGAAGAAGAATGTGATCTTCTGATATTCTGTCAGTATTCTTCTTAAGCTTGGTTATAAAGGCCTCCAAGCAAACACTCTCCTCTCCTTGCTCAGTTTCTAGTGAGGCTGAAGATCATGGACTACAGCCTGCTGCTCGGCATCCACGACGTAGGACGAGCTGAACGGGAGGAGGAGGAGTGTGAGGAGGAGGTCAAAGAGGAAGAACCGGAGGCAGAGAATGGCCTGGCACCGGGCGCTACGGTGGGCTCTTACGGCAACTCTCCGGAGGGAATCGCTGGTTACATGTCCTCCATCAAACCTCTGGGGCCCGGGGAGTTCGACTCCTATGTGGACGTGTACGCGATTAGAAGCTGTCCAGGTGAATACTTTGGGGGGGAGGGGGCGGGGCTAAATACACTTAGCTGAACACACTGATCAGACCAGTACCAGTGGATTGTCTTCACACACAGTTTCTGTTGCCCTGTCTTTTGAGTCATTCCATTATAAATCACTCAGTGCCTCACAATCAGCCGATTGTTTTTGCCATCCAAAGTTATGCCTTCATACTATAAATAGTTTATGAGCTACAGGCCCCACGGTACACGGGGGTGGATCCCAATTTGGCACACGAGCCGGAGACAGTTGTGAAAAACAGGGCTGAAAATTACATCTGTTTTAAAAATTGTGACACTTTGATTGAGTGCAATCTTTAAGTCGTGGGATGTATCATAGGTTCAGTAGCAATACTGCCCCAATTTCAATGCCTTTAACATAGAGGAACAGATAGAAGCATTGGTACCACTGGGAAACTTTCAAGGGTCATATCACCCATATTATCTGGGATTGTTGGTGGCTTATGAAAGGGTTACTTCTTAACTGAATTTTCCTACCAGGTTCATGATCTTTTGTTTTAAAATAATTTTCAAATATAGTCAAATTCAAACCCTTGTGAATGCAGCTTATTGCTCTGAAATGGAGAAACAAGTTCTCTGTAACAATGCAGACGTATCACACTGAAGAAAATTTATTTTTTTTTTAAACCCTTGAAAGTTGAGCGCGCAGAGGGGCCTGGTGTTTCAGTTTTGACTGGAAAGTAATAATATAGCTGTAGCGGTTCAGTTTTCAGTATCTGAACAGAGAGCTTTTGGTTTGACGATTACTAAATGACAGCTGCTGTCACTACAAGCCTGGTAAAATAACCGGAATTGTTCTGCCTTTTAATCTCAGGAGCCCCTCAGAGGGAGGTTTACTTCATGGGCCTGATTGACGTGCTCACGCAGTACGACACCAAGAAGAAAGCTGCTCATGCAGCAAAAACTGTCAAACACGGGGTGAGTAGCACAAAGGAGGTGGAGGGCTGCTGTCAGCTAAACACTCGGTTGTACCTGCGTGGAGGTCGAGAGTTTGATATTTGCTCCCATATCATGTCATGAAATGTACAAATGAAGCTGATGACATTTTTCCCCCCCCTCCCTCTTTTGCTGTTGCAGGCTGGTGCTGAAATATCCACAGTCCACCCCGAGCAGTACGCCAAAAGGTTTCGTGATTTCATGTCAAACATATTTGCGTAACACTGCCACAAGTCAATCCAACTGAGAGCTAAGTCTTCTAGACCAAAACTAGTATGCACACGCAGATCATTCTTTAGATTTGATGATCTGACTTAAGACTTAAGTTGTAGCAATATAATATACTACTTCTGATGCATATATTTATTTTTAAGATTTAAGTTGTATTTCTGTAGCTGTTAAACACTTAATGAAATAACTCTGGAGCAATAGGGTGCCTGCTCTTGATCAGTGTTGAAAGTGTTAAACTACGTCTGTGTTAGATCAGATATCGTTATGTCTTTCTCCTCCGCTTTACTCTGGTTTTCCAGCTGTGAACTTAACTTGGATTGTTTAAAAAATTAGCTTTTTTTTTTTTTTTTTTTGCAGAGGATTAGGTGAGAACACTAATTTCATGTGTGAAATAAATGAGATGTTGGCTTAAAGCTTGAAATAAAGACAGGAAGTAGAGGCTTGTAAAGCTCTTTCCCAAGGTAACAAAAATCTGCTTACGTGCACCTCTAAAGCTCCACAGACAAAACCTTGACTTTAACATCGCTGACAATAACGGCTGAGTGCGCATATATTCGCAGCTTAGAGGTTTGTGTGTAAACCTCACCCGCCGTTCATATAGGATCAGAAATCTCCATCAGTGTCTGAGTGTACTGGCTCCGGCTAAACACGACAAAAGAGAAGGAGGCGCCACATCGAGTCTGCGTTACAAATACCCCCAAAAAGACGCGCTTCCAAAATTCTGTCATTTGATGGTGGTAGAAGGGACCGTCTCATAAAATCTCCCAAAGCTTGGTTTAATGAAGTGGGCAAAAATGTGGTGACAGTGAAGGCCGTAGCATCTTATCGGAGCATTCAGTGACCCCTGCTGCCGTTTTCCCCACACACTAATGCTCTTTGCCACTAACAGGGCCATACAACTGACAGTGGTTCAGATCTTTGGCTTGGTTTAATTAACAAAGTGTTAATGTTGGCATCATCCATACTTAAGGAGTTGCAGCTCACTGATTTCTCAAGCAAAGTACAGTGAAAAGTCCAAACGTTTGACCCTCAACACGTTGACAGGCTCATGTTGACTCAAACCGTAACAAAGCCCCCTTATCGCCTTAGAGTTTTAAGGGTACAGGTTTTTCTTGTAAGCTGTCTCTTGCCTGTAGTAGATCCTAATTGATGTTCTGTTTCGTGGTTCGCTGGCTTAAGTATAATCAGATTTATCTTTTTTTAAAATTTAGTAAGTGAAGCACCCCCACCCATCTTGCACCAACAGTAAAACAGAGCAGCCTGGAAAGTGAAACCCAAGCTGGAAAAAACCTAAAGAAATACTCGCATCTGCTGGTTTCACTGAAAGCAATAACTGAAGGCAACATGTTTGCATCAACTTCTCCTTCTCTTATCGTGGGCAGATAATCTTAAGATGATGTTCAGGAAGGGCTCAGTGGGAAAATTAGTCTGAAACTTGACATGAACTTTTTTTGATGACAGACCATCCAAATGACGGCGAGCTTTAGAGGTGCCAGTAGGCAGATGTTCTCATGTAACTGCATTTCCCAAAACTTATTCCTTAAACCCTGAGATCTTTAACAAGATTGGTATTAAACGTAGTAGTAGTTTAGATTCTGCACTTGAAGAATATTATTTATGTATAGAAGGAAGCCATTTTGAGTATAGTGCCAAAAGTGTGGGATCAAAGCTTTGTAAAAAGCAAGATTTGCTCCTAGAATTAGTCTTTTGCTGCAGAGCAGGTAAATGAAACACAGAGTGGATCAAATACTGATTCCCACCAAAACCTCCATTAGATTTATAATAAAAATGTGTAGGACAGCCTTGTCACAGTTAAATGACTACAGGAATAGAAAGCGTATCGCATCATTTAGCCTGTAAACGTCTCTCAGCCTGTTTGAAGGTGATTTATGAAGGTGCAGATATTTAAGGGTCAGTTCTGCCTTTTAAAAAATATCAAACAAAATGTTGTTGTTGTAAAATAAATATGAAAACCGCTTCTGAGAACGAGCCCATCCGTCATGATTCTGACTCCTGATGTAGTATTTTGTGTCTCAATATGACATTCGCTACGTTGAATCATTGTGATGGGGTTTAGGGGGAAAAGTAGCAGTAGGATTATGAAGGTGTGTGTGTGTGTGTAGGTAGGTGTGTGTGTGTGTGTGTGATGTAATGATGTTTGAGATTTAGTGGTAACCAGGGTACTGTGTGAAACATTCTTGACATAAACACTACATTTCAGTAGCTTAGCCTTACGGCAGCGGGATATTGAACAGCATTCCTGAGCACTGGCAGGGCAACGATACTCTGTGTGATGCCTCATCTACTCCATGATTTCACATGTATTTTTACAAATCAGCTTTTGGACCAAAATATATTTTACCAAGAATTTCTGCAAAGTGTTTGACTCATCATTCTTGTGGGTGGGTGGGTTGGGGAGAGATTGGGGGGAGAGAGTGGGGGGGGGGGGGCTCTTTCTTTCTCACCCTTCTGCTGATGTT
>JAVDPK010000656.1:820245-862461 GCA_034780415.1 Cichlasoma orientale
CGAACACTTCTTGCATAGAGAGCTACTTTAATGTTAGACCTATATATTGAATCAATTTTGATTTTTTTTCTCTTTACATAGCAGTAAAGAGTGTTTGTGGAGTTTTAACCTCTTTACATTTTAGTGAGAAAGCAGAATGCATGGAGTGAAAACCATTATTCCGGCTCTGTTTTAATAATATGTGTTGTAGGTGTGCAGAGTTACATCTGTGGAGTATTCTGAATGAAAAAATATGCTTTAAAGCTGAATTCTAAACAAATCCATGCATGCGTTCAACGGCACCTCAAAGTAAGGCGCTCCTGCTCTGGACTGCATGCTGTAGGTTGTGAAATGGTTTTCTAATAACCTGCTGGGCTTTTTGTATCCACCTCTCAAAAACATTTTGAGTAACCCTCCTCCTCCTCCTCCTCCTCCTGTGCCTCTCTTATGTAAGGTCTGAAAACATAATCAGATTAACCTCAAACTAAATCTGAACTCTGTCCAAATATGAAACAGTTTGCGTTTGCTTTTCACTCCAGAACATGACCTTTCACAACCACTCTCTGGATTTTTTGAATGGCACGCCATGGTTCGTCTTCGAGTGCACCCTCCACCTCGACACCAACTACCGGCGCATCTGCCTCTTCCTGATGTACCTTTTTATCTTCATGGTGGGCCTGCTAGAGAACTTGATGGTCGTCTGGGTCAACTGGCGCCGAAGGCATTCAGCCAACGGGGTCCTCTTCTGCATCATCAACGTGAGCCTGTCGGACCTGATGGTGATCGTGATCCTTCCTTTCTTCATGATGGAAGTGACAATGGACCAGGTTTGGCTGTGGGGTCGCTTCCTCTGCAAGGTCACCAACCTCATCTACGTGATCAACTTCTACAGCAGCTCCTTCTTCCTGGCCCTCATGACCCTCGAGCGCTATCTCTCCTTGTCAAGACCATCATCTTCAACCTTCTTCCCTGTGGGAGGTAGGCAGCGCTGGCTGGTCTGCGGGGGTGTCTGGGCGCTCTCCTTGTTTCTGGCTCTGTTGGAGAACGTCCATGTGGATCTTCTGGAGTGGGAGGAGCCAGGTTGTTACATGATGCCTGAATACAGCTACACCGAATGGTTTGTCTCTGTGACCTTCCTGTGCCTGATCTTTCAGTTCCTGGTCCCGGCCGCTGTCATCATCACCTGCAACGTGCTGATTGCTCGTGCAGCCAAAACTGCGCCGGATGTGCGCAACCGACGGGATGTTTGGCTGGTGCACGTGTACTCCCTGGTGTTTGTCACGTGCTGGCTGCCCTATCATTTGGTCATATTCTTGATGATTATAGACGACCTTGACCCCTACCTCTTCAGCTGCAACACAGTGGAAGGGCTCTACTTCTCTTTTAGTGTGGTGCAGAGCATTTCGCTTTTGCACTGTGTTGCCAACCCTTTCCTCTACAACTTCCTAAGCAAGAGCTTTCGGAACAACCTGATCAACACCGTGTTGAACTACATCCCCAGAGAGGGGACTGCGGACCAGGTGGAAGCCGGGGCGGGAGCCAGAGCCAGGGTCAAGGCCAACACTGCGAACAATGGTGGAGGAGATCCAGGGAAGCTAAGTAATGCCAGCACCAGCCAATCTGATGTCGGATCATAAGAAGGAAGCTAAGGATGGAGGAAGCTTCAGACATTTTCTAAGTGAATATTTGACAGAACTGAATCCAGCCCTGCTGCTTCTAAGTACCACAGGCATCAAATTGGGTTCACACCTTCCTCTCAAAATCCACTTCCTGTTTTGTTAAACAAGTATCTGATCACAGTTTTGCACACAGGAGGACAGGAAATGTTTGATGTCTTTCCGCAAAGCTGCTCAACTCCCACAGGAACTTGTGGCATGGAGAATGTGCCTGGAATTTGTGTCAACAAATGTGCTGCAGTGCCCCACAGGAGATAATCCTCATATCCATATAAACAACGCAAATGTGAAAATGTAACTGTTTTATTGCATAGAAATCAAAGCTTAATGTTACTAAAACGCTTATTTATCTGTTTATCTGGATGCTGATGCAATCATATTCTGTATAAATGCAATAAAACTCCCTCAAACGCTGCTTGTTTTGATCCGAGCTGGAAAAGCCGAGTTGGATTTTGTATGCCGATGTGATAATGACAAAGCGGAGCCACTCATTTGGAAACTTTTGTTTATTTTAACAAGCAAATCTGCTTTTCTCGCACTTGGCTATCTCTTCTTCTTTCTGCAGATCTTTATTACATTGACTTCCATTACTGGAATGTGTCACGTTCAACAGTTTAAATGATAAGAAGGCAGCAAAAAAAAAAAAAAAGGGAAAGGGTGGTGGGGGAGGTGTTTTCTGTCCACAAATGGCACAATGGCAGGAAGAGACCAGGCTTTGAAAGGGCAAAGGTCTGAGCTGCTGGAAGCAGGCAATGCAGATTTCTGCAAATTCATCACTGAATTTCTGATGATGGAGCAGGGCATCGAACAGATTAAAAAAAAAACAATTCTGGGATGATAACAGTCTTCCTAGAGGCATTTATTTTATTCGTTTCAAAAACAATCTTAAAAAAACATTCATATTCATCTTTAGAAATAGATAAAAGGAATAAAAATAAATAGTCGCACTGCTGTCATAAATATGAGGTAAGACAAATATCACACAGAAATGTGTAAATGGGCACTTCAATGTTACGTTCACATGCTCTAAACAAGTGAATGTAGCACGTGTTTAAAATGGCATTCGTCTCTTCAAGCTCAAAAACACCATTTTTATCTTTCAAAGAAAAAATACTCTCTGTGGATGCATGTTTTATCTGAGTGAAACATGGAACATGAGAACAGATAAAAAATGTGTAGTGTTTTAAAATAGTGACTGTAAATAGGAAGAATTACTGTGCTACAATGAGGTGCTACTTTAATATGTAATTACAGTGTAACTACCCTGTAATTACAATCACTGACATTAAAAACCTACCCTGTTATAGTAGATCATACCTACAGAGAGCTGCAACAGCTTCCTGTCACCTACTAACATCAGGACACACTGCCACCAAGTGGCTTCGTCTTCTCTTAGTTCACAGAGCCGAAACTGCAGTTTGACTCAGTGAACAGCATCTAACAGAAAATATGGCCACTACCTTATAAAAGTCCAGAGGTAAATGATTAATTGATCAACAGAAATAGAAATATTTTCAGCTTCTACACTACAAAAATACTAATTTTTGTGCTTTAAAACAGTGATTCCCAGCTTTTATTTTTTTTTTTCTGGCCATGTTAGAAAAGGTCAGGGAAACAGATGTTGACGCTAGAGTCCTCACAAAGAAAAAAAAAATCAGCAGCACGCAGCAGGTTTGCAATAGTAAAATATCCAAGCCAGAATCAAGCTTATCATAAGAAGCATCGCTGGATGTGGTGGTCTCAGGATCTCATCTCAGGTTTTCACAGACGACCCCATCGAGCCACGACTGTCCAGCTCGTGCTGAAGCTGAGTGTGAAGTGGCTGGGGTGAGAATGAGCACCTGAGGCTATGGTTATTAGCTGGAGAACCGCATACTGACAGAACGCTGTGGCGTCTCCTTTGACTGCTGCACCTGCAACCTGGACCCGGATAAATGGCAGAAAATGGATGGATGCATGCTCTGCCTCTTCAAAAAAAGGTATATCTTGTCACACTTTGTGATACTGGGAATGAATAAAAGTGGCCCTAAAAAATGTTTTAAAAAAAAATCATGAACACCGTTACATCTGAGACCATAAAGTGCTGCAGTAGCTGGTTTGTGAAAAAGCAATGGTGACATTGCTGTAAAACGAGGCAAAGGCGTCTGACTTTTGTTCCCGTTGCCTCGAGCCCCCTCTCTTCTGCTTGGATGTCTGCTGGGAGGGACTAAGACAGAAGGAGAGGATGCAAGGATGCAGAAACTAGGGAATGAGAAAGGGGGAGGAGTTGGAGTTGGCCAGGGGTGGGGGGGGGGGGTGGGGGGGTGAGGCAGCAGAGAAGACTTCAACAGGTGGAAGAATCTCCTCCTCCTCAGACTTTTAATTAATTAGTATCTGTTGGACTGACTCATCTTATTAATGAGCTGACTGGACTTCTGTAAATCACCCATAATATTCCAAAAAGTGTTAATTTGGTTTTAATAAAGTTTAAATTGTGTTAAAATTCCTTTTACACAACGTTCAGTCAGTCAGTGTGCAGCTCTGGTAAACCAGGATGTTTCTGTCGCGAATCCACTAAATTCAACATTTAAAAAAAAAAAAGTTTCTATTTATTAACCCCTAATTTATGACATTTTAGCTCATTTTTTTAAACCCTGTTTTAACTTGTTATTAAAATAATTTCCATTTATTTATGAAAACTATTTTAGTTGTCTATACTGATCATTTATTCATTAAACACAAACATTTAACGCACTACTTTTAGATGACCATTTTTAGCAAAGATTTGAGTCTTTACCTTCTAATACAAGGCACTTTTTGATGGCTGCTGTTGTGAACTGGCCCTACATAAATAAATCGTAAGTGACCTATTTTTTTTTTTTTTTAATTCAGTTATCAGTGTCTCAGTGCCACATTTCTTTCCCACAGTCTATTTGTAATTTCTGATTTTTCTAAATTGATTAATCTTTGGACTTAAACAAAGACGATTCGAAACATCACTCTTCACGCGCTGCAAAAGAAAGAAAGTGAAACACCAGAGCCCCTCAAAGACCTGCATAAGTACCCCTCAGGGTACAAGTACCTCTCTGTTTGGGAATCAATGCTTTAGAACACTGTAGAAAGAAAAAAGATACATATGAAAATATTCAGTATTTGTCTAATGTGCTACAACGAGGTGCTACTTAATATGTAATTGCAGTGTGATTACACTGTAATTACAATCACTGATTTTAAGACAACACAATCATTTTTGAAGACTGCCACTTTTTTTTTTTTTTTTTTTTTTTAAACAGACTTAACATATACTTAATTAGTCAATCTGACCAAAGGAAATGGCCTTTAGTAGGAGACTAATCGATCTGTAATCTGAAATAATTTGGCTAGTTTATATCCTGTAGTAGTGTAAGTAAATTTATGAATGAAAAATGCCAAATAATTTCTGGATCCAGCTTCTAAAGTGTGAGATTTACCTGAATTTATGTGAACTTCTGTGTGTTTTGGAAAGTAGGCCGGACAAAATATGCAATATTAAGATATTTATAATAAGAGATCAAATGATTAATCTAAAACATTAGAAAATCACTGCATTTCTAGGCCAATTTCAATGTTTATAACAACTCAGCCAACAGCTGGATGTCATACTTGTGTTTTGTTGATATTCTTGTTATTTATGCTTCCTTCTGTACCAGGGAAATAAAAAAATGAAAGAACAATTTTGAAGTCTTAACTCTTCAGACCATTTTTTAACAGTTAGCCGGCACTAAATTGCTGTAACAGGGCAAAGTCACTGCCCTCGGTACACGGCCTGTTGATAGGCCCGTGTGTTGGTGTATCAGTTAGTTGCAGCTCTAGTCTACTATAAGCAGTATGTGGTCCACGACAACCAGACACAGACGAGGCATCAGAGAGGGAATAGGGAGCCCGTCAGGTGTCCACAGTGGGCAGCGGTTCTTTAGAGTGATCGTTGTACATGAAGGTCTGCTCGATGTTGAAGTCCGGCGGTAAGTGGTCCTTGTGGAGCTCCATGTGTGACGACACCAGCTTCAGCGTGGAGAAGTAAAGGCCGCAGATGGTGCAGCGGTACATGAGGGCGCCGGCGTGCGTCTTCAGGTGGCAGATCATGGTGGAGCGGCCCCTGAAGAAGCGCAGACACACTTTACACTGGTAGGGTTTCTCCCCGGTGTGGATACGGAGGTGGTAGGTGAACTCCCCCGAGTGGGCGAAACGTTTACCGCAGTAGCGACACCGGTACCATTTCCCACGCACCCCTGCAGGTCCCACTCCGCTGTCCTGCCCGGAGGTCCCGTTGGTTAGGACCCCAGAGGACACGCCGTGTATCGTCCCTTGAAAAAACTTGTCCGGCATGTTTAAGCCCATTCCCAAACCCAAACCAAGGTTACTCATTTTAACAAGGCTGCCGACATCCCGTGGAGAGGAGGAAGAGCAGGAAGATGGTGGGCACTCCAGAGACTGATCTGCTTTACGTTTCCCCAGCCACCCCTGGCCGCCAACTCCTCCCCCGTTTCCCGGGGACTCGCTGGCGTGCAGGCTGAGGTGGTACTGAAATGCTGAGGACGAGCGGAACGTCTGCGGGCACAGGAAGCAATGTAGCTCCTCAGCTCCTCCTCCACCGCTGCCGCCATCTGCCCTGACTCTGTACGCCCTCAGTGCTGACTGCTCCCTCTCCTTAGCCGCCGCCTCCTCAGCATGCACAGCCATGTGTCTGTCCAGCAGGGCGCGTTCTACAAAGCAGCGGGCGCAGTGTGGGCAGGTGAAGACTGGCAGGGAGAGGTGGGTGAGAGCGTGCCACAGCAGGGAGCACAGGGACAGCTGGGGGAGATGACACACGCCACAGCTCAGGCTCTGGGTACACACGTGGCTCAGCAGGTGATCTTTGACAGTCTGAGGAAGAGAGAAACACAAAACGAATGTGAGGAGTCTCATTAAGGCAGCAGGTGTGTAGCAGGGGACTCAGTTTTTCCTTATCACAATGGTTCACACGGTCATGCCAATAAATATCTTCTTTACTGGCCTGCACAGAAAATTTTGTCTGATCACGTTGGTCCTTCTGCAGAAGCTTTAATAAAAATAAAACTCAGGACAACTGAAGCGTGCTTGGTTTTTATAATTTCCACTACACTATCATCCATCCAATCAGGCTTCAGATTGCTCTAAATACTCCGTTTCCTACAGTTCTTTCTAGTCTTTTGGCTCTGTATGATATCAGTGAGGTGGGGTATGCCTAATATGGTCATCTCTGGCTTTAAACATCCATCTACTATTCAAACCTTCTGCACGCATGCACACAAGTGCAGCTTTTTGTCCCACATTTCCAGCATAACACATCTTTAATTAAACCCGTTTTATGTCATCTGGAAGGTAATACAGATTAATTATATTATGTTGAATACATGGACATGGATTCCTTAAATATCCACTAACCTGGAAGTCCTTGCTGAGGGTTTTGGTGCATACAGCACACTGCTGCATCTCCAGGCTGCGGCTGCTGTTGGTCAGCGCCCCCTGCGGGATGGTGTAACTGGATGCTGTCTGGCGGTGGTGCCGCAGCAGTTTCTTCTGGCTGCAGAACTGCAGGTGGCACATGTCACAGGTGAAGAGCTGCACTCCCACATGCGTGAAGGAGTGGGCGATGCCCGCAGCACGGTCTGGAAATGAGGCCCCACACACCTTGCAGAGCCCCAGCTCCGTCAGGTGGGTCTCACTGTGTCTTCTGATAGCAGCCGGGTCTGCTGGGAGCGGTGCTGTGCAAGCTTTACATGACAGCATGTTTCCTGTCACCTGTAGGAGCGAAGAACATTATTTCTTACTTGGAAAAATAATGATTTAGGGCTCAGAAAAACTGGAAAAAAAAAATACAACCCATCCACAGAATATAATGTCAAATTTTGCTTGTAGAATGATCTGGTACCTTAACTATTGTACTGCTAAGAAACAGAAACATTACCTGGCTGCTCACATTCCCTCCGTCTCCATTCTCCACGCACACAAGGTCATCTTCGTCCTCCTCCTCCTCTCCCTCCTCCAAGAAGTTCTCATCATCACTCAGCTCGATGATCTCTCCTGCAAACTGCCTCCACTGCTCCTCCTCTGTTCCCTCCACTGCTCCATTACCTTGCAGAGCCTCCCTCTCCTCCTCAGTCTCTACTTCCTCCACCTCCCCAAACATCAGCCTGCTGTCCCCCTGCACATCCACACCGCCCTCCACCGCCGCCACCTGCAGGCTACCTGGAGACTCTCCTGACGATGATGTTGGAGCGCAGGCCTCAGCGGCGAGCTGAGCTGAAGAGTCAGGGAGGGAGCAGGAGTCAGATGTGACAGGGTCACTGCTCCGACACAGAGAGCCGCCCACGCTCTCCGAAACCATTTGACCATCTGTGTCACCATCCTCACAGCAGCCTTCCACCTCCCCATCGTTCAGCCCCTGCTCGGTCTTCAGCTGGACCACAGGGCCCACAGGCTGCATGGCATCACCCTGAATTGAAAGGCTGCTGCTGCTGGATAAAGGCGGATGATCTGCTGCCATCTGCCCGTAGCCGATATGAGATTGGACATCTTCTGCCTTTAGGTCCAGAGACAGAGCCCCAGCATGAGCTTCGCGGACTGACCTGCCTGTCCTGGTTTGGAAAAGAGGCGAGGGGGCAACAGAAGGACCAGCAGATGAAGACAGAGAAGAGCAGGAGGCGGCAGAGGAACACACAGACGATACAGAAGCTGCACTAACTGCAGCCACCGTGGGTGCAGCAGTCACCATGCTGGAGTCCAGGGTGACCTCTCCGGGACTGCTCGTTTTGCACTTTGCCGATACAGAAACCTGCAGGTCAGGGAAGGTAGCATGACAAGCCTTCACCAATTCACTGACTCCAAGCCGCTCGGCCAGCTCGTACAGGACCCCGACATCTATGAGATCAGTCACGATCTCCCCCGTGTACACGAACGTCAGCACTTTCTCAAAGTTAGCTGGGGAGATAAACTCCAGAGAGAAGGCGGCGGTGGATGTGGTCGGAGTTCTGGTGAACAGGTTACGAAAGTACGTCCCAGCGCAGGCCAGCACCGCGCGGTGGGCTGCGAATGTCCGGTTTCCAACTTGCAGGAATACATCGCAGTACTGGCGCGATTGGCGGCAGCGGTTAAGCTCGGAGAGAAGGCCGGCAGCGTGTCCGGGACACTGCAGCCGGATCCTCATCCCTGCTGCAGCTCCTGATGCACTATAGTCCAACTGCAGGGAAGAAAAAAACACAATCATCAGAGCAAGACAGAGGGTGAATTTCTTCTTTATTATTCAGTGATTAGTGATCCATCTCTTAGTGATACTCAGTGATACTGATGAGAACTACACTAATGACAATCTATTTATACTCTGACGCAGTGAAAAAACTGCAAAAGCAGATGCATAATCTAGCTGTTAAATGTATGAATAATGCATGCATAAGTAGCGAAAGAAATCCATCAATGACACTCCAATACTGTGATACACCATGGAAACGGGTAAATAAAAAACAAAGCCCCCGTTGTAGTCCAACGGGCCGAGGGTTATGAATGCATGTTAATGTGGACCAAAAGCATCATCTTAAAAAATAGGAGAAGGTAAAAGCTCATCCACACAACCATCTTTCACCCATCTTGAATTTTCTCAATAGATAATAAAGCCTCAGTGGTGTTTGAAAGATTCATTTTGGGGGGCATTTTATTCTTTATTATTAGACAAGACAGTGCAGCTAGTAGATGGGAAAGTGAGGAGGGAGAGAGGGGGAATGACACCTGGGTTACCTACTCAACCAGGTGAGCTATAGCAGCACCTCAGCCCCAGCAGTGTTTAATGTTCTGAGAACAAGTAAAAAAAACAAAGCAAAATCATACACAGGCTTAGCCTACCAGCAAGTATGATATAAGGTCAACAAGTACACTTATGTGCCCTGTTTTAGGATCATATATTAAGGTTTACAGATGAATAAAGGTGGTTTAAATGTGCCTGCAGCCACCAGGATAAAAGCACAAATGAAGTGAGTAGATGTTGCAATTAGGCAATGAAAATGTGAAATAGGCAAAAAAGAAACAAAAAAAACAAAAACACTTTATCACTATTTAATCAAAATTTCCCAAAAACAATTATGAACAAAATGTGAATGTTTTCGCAAAATTTCAAAGACTTTTAACTGTGTAGAAAGTGCTATTGCTATTTTGTACTAGTTTAAATCTTTGGCCATGTTTTATATGAGCCTTCATCAATGCAAGGGCATATAAATGACAGAAAATAAAGAAAGGCCTGTAGGTATGTTACAATCACAGTGTCATAACCTACTTTGTCCAGGCTACCCTGTTTGTAGCCTCGGCTAATACGCTGAAGCGGTCTGCCAAAAAGCGGCTTTGAACTTTAAAAGTGTTCGTTTCAACTTAAAACTGTTACAATTTCATCATGTTTTCTTGATCATAAAGTAGTTTAATAATGCCCGCAAAATGTCTGTTGTCAAAGCTAGATTCCATGGCGGCCAACGCAATCAACAAATGGAAAAACAAAGTCAGTTAGTTTAGACAAAATTAAACTTGTTTGGTATAAAGCTGTTTTCTCAGCTCTTACATTTTCTGTTTGCCATACTTCTGCCTTTCTTTCCTTAAAATTCAATTCAAATATTGACTTAAAGTCAGAGAAAAAGTGCAAACTTTTCTGCGTGTAATCCACTTTTAAGATCACAGTTTTCCACTGATCACAATGGTAAAACAATGCATGCTAAAGGAGTAGTTAATCGGGTGTAACTTCAATATTGTTTGTGCTACTGGTGTGGTTTTGGTATCAAAATGTATGTTTTTCATGCACTTTCTGTCTGCACGGGTTTCAGATGTAACTGGAAAGAATGGAAATTTTTGTAACATACCTACCTATAGCTCCACGTTCACCAGTAAACAGATATATTACGGCTCAGTGTTACAAATGCCTTATTTACGTCTTTACATGCACTAATGTTTGTCTTTTTTGCTATTTATGTTTGTTTACATGAAGAAGCGGAACATAACTGATCCGCTTTTCCCCCCGGAGTTAAATCGTTGTTTTTGCTGCTTATTGCGTTTCAGGCATAATTGCCGGTAATTTGCTGCAGTTTAATAACAAGCTGGAGGATCTCAGACCGTTTTTTCTCCGCCAGACAGTCCAGATACATTATGATAAACTGTTCACAAAAACTGCAGGTTTTATTTAAAATAAATTAAAAAATCGATCCTCCTACTGTGAGCACAGCCCGCTCGTTTCTGTAACAATTACTCACCCATTGAGACGTGTCCTCCGGCGCTGAGAAATCCGCTCTTTCCTTTTGTTTTCGCTCGAACTGCGCCCCCAGTCTCCACCACTCTTTCTACAGCTTCTAATTACAGGTTCTGACGGTCCGTCCGTCGCAGTTTGGTGACGCATGTCAACAATGCGGTGGCGGCATCGCCCCCTGCAGGCCGGAGGCGTCACTTCTTTGACACGTCACCCGTGAAGGAGATGTACTAGAGCTAGAAAGGCAAACTTTCTATATTCATTAACCACAGCATGCAATATTTAATTTTTAGACTTTTTTGTTTTCATTTTGATGAGTTTGGCTCATGAAAATCAGAAGTCTAACATCTCACATTATTATAATATTTGCTCTGATCAGGGAATGAGGATTTATAAGCCTGGCCGGGACCTTTCTGTGAGGAGTTTGCATGTTCTCCCACGTGTTTGCATGGGTTATCTCCAGGTACTTTGGCTTCCTCCCACATTTCAAAGACATGCAGTTAGTGGGGTTAGGTTAACTGGTGATTCGAAATTGACTGCAGGTGTGAATGTGAGTGTGAATGGTTGTCTCTCTGTGTTGGCCCTGTGACCCTGGCTCTTGCCATATGCCATCTGGGATAGGCTCCAGGCCCCCTGCGACCCTGGAAAGGATAAGCAGAAGAAAAGGGATGGATGGATAAAATGTCCAACTTCTGAGATGGATGTTCATTTATACATTCAGTACTTGGTTGGGGCTCCTTTTTCACAAACTATTGCATGCAGGCGATCAGCTAATGGCTCTGGCGAGGTAATTATCAAAGTCCAGGTTGCATTGATAGCAGCCATGGGTCAGGTATTTCTCATCTTCTTCTTCATAATACTCCATAGATTCTCTGTGGGGTTCAGGTCAAGTTAATTGGCTGGCCAATCAGGCAAAATAACAGCATGATTTAGTAGCAGCTTTGGCACTGTGGGCAGTTGTTAAGTCCTGCTGGAAAAGGAAATCAGCATCTCCATAAAGCTTGAAAGAAGATGGAAACATCAAGTGCTCTAAAATCTCCTGGTAAACACTGCATTGGGTTTGAGCTGGATGAAACAGAGTGGACCAACCACCACCAACACCAGCAGTGTTGGTGGTGGTTTAATTTGGACCACTGAGCAACAGTCCAGTTCTTTTTCTTCGTAGCCCAGGTAAGGTGCTTCTGATGTCGTCCTTGGTTCAGGAGTGGCTCGATATCAGGACTGTGACAGTTGTAGCTCCTTTCCTGACGACACCTGTGGTGGCTCTTGATGCACTGACAGCAGCCTCAGTCCACTTTGTGACGCTCTCCCAAATTCTTGACTCGCCTTTTCTTGATAATCCTTTGAAGGCTGAGATTATAATCATCTTAATTAAAACAAAAAAGGCCTAAAATATTTCATTTTATGTGCAATGAATAAAGATTATGAACAAATTATGATAAATGAACTTTATTGCAATATTCACATTTATTTTAGAGAAAAAAAGAAATACATAAAAGCTATACCAAAAAGTATCTTTATGCTGGTCAAATCTTTCACTTTGAAGATTTTATGATTTTATTTATATTAGTGAAGCCAATACAGTGGAGCAAGTAGTAGATGGTAGATCCCCTGCTGAATTTGTACGTTTTCTCACTTACAAAGAAATGACCTGTCTCTAATTTTTATGGTAGTTTAATTTTAATGGAGAGAGACAGAATCTCAACCTCACCTGGAGCCTATCCCAGCTGAGGCAGGGTACACCCTGTACAGGGCTAACACAGAGAGACCAAACATTCACACACTTATGGCCGATTTAGAATCACCGGTTAACCTAACCGCAC
The DNA here is from genome assembly GCA_034780415.1 of Cichlasoma orientale. NCBI lineage: Eukaryota > Metazoa > Chordata > Actinopteri > Cichliformes > Cichlidae > Cichlasoma > Cichlasoma orientale. The sequence goes on from JAVDPK010000656.1 coordinate 832,974, forward strand.
ACCACTAACTGCATGTCTTTGGACTGTGGGAGGAAACCAGAGTACCCAGAAAAAATGTAGAGAACATGCAAGCTCTACACAGAAGGGCACCGGCCAAGGTGGATTCAAACCCAGGCCTTCTTGCTGTGAGGCTAAAGTGCTAACCACTGCGCTGCCCTTGTTCTATATCCATAGGCATTTGGAGTTAACCCCTCCTTTGCAGCCATGACATCTTCCACTCTTTTGGGAAGGCTTCCTAGCTCACAATTTCCATTGCAGTTTATCCCAAAGGTGGTTGATGGGGTTGAGGTCAGGGCTCTGTGCGGGCCAGTCAAGGACCAACACTGAGGCTTAAAAATGAGTCCAGAAGTATTTTTCTTCCATCTTTTAGATACAGTCTATTTGTGGAACATGTCACTCTGACCCCAAATGTTGGACAAGCAGGCTAAAAACAGTCAAACAAAAATTGGCCCACACACACAAGCACAATAAAAAAAAAACACATGAAATTCTTGTATTAATGCTCATTTTTTTAAAAAAAAAGTTTATTTTTTTTAATTCTGGTAACCATTTGTTTAATTTCATGAGGGACTCACATGATCCACAAAGTGTCAGAAGAACACCTTCAGCTGCTTCAGTGTAAACTCATGGGATCGACCTACACAACAGTAAGATGAACGCGAATAATGTTGCAGTCTTCACGTACTCGCTCTCGCTATCCCAAATAAAACGTTAGCCACATGTTTACATGTAAAATCATCCATTTACTGCTTTATGACGTGAGAGAATATGAAATTATAAAAGACAATGAAAAACAAAAACCACCAGTAAGAAATCATTAGAAAATGCAATCTGGTTTTTCAGTTGTGTCTTCGTTACAGAGTTTAACATTAAGCATGTAGTATAGATACATTTACAATAGAATAAAACATCGTGTCTCTGACCTGTGGTCCTAACACTGACATAAGTCATACCCCAAACCATTCATTTTTCTAGTCTAAGCAGAATTATCTCAGCTGATTTGTCACTGGAAAACAATTTATACAGTCAAACTGACAGGCTCACACAACTAACAGCATGACATATTGTAGGTTTATGTTTCGTTTGGAAAGCCAAGGAAAAGAAAAAAAAATAGCAGTTTTGGTCCAGTCGCAGCAGGTCTGAATAAAAGCAATACCCTCTGGGTGCACTGAGTTGAGTCATCTGCGCTAAAATTTGTTGCTTTTCGTCATCGTAGCTGGATTATTGCACTTCTTGTGGAGGAAGTGAAACAGAAGCAGTCCGCTACAGGTCTACTTGAGTCATTTTGAAATGAGGTCAACGACAACAACACAGTAATTCAGCAATATGTCTGCAATCAACAAATTGAATGAATATTGCTTTTTAAGTGGTTTGATATGTTGCTCTGTCTTCAGAAACAATGTTTTTCATCCGTTGTACTTTGATATGCAGTCCTGTCATTTCGTTATACTACACCCCTCTCCGTGGTCGGCTCTGCCCGTTTCCACGCTTTAAAAAGGTTTCTTGTTGCAGCGCTTTCAGTCCACGCTATGTCACCCGTTTCCTGGAGCTGGTCCGGCCCAGGCTGGCGGTGCTGGAGCGGCGGCTGAGGACGGGGGTGGCAGCGGTGGGCGACGTTTCGTTGGGGCAGCCGTGCTGGAGCAAAATATCGATGCAGCTTTTGCTCCCTTTTTTTGTGGCCAGCATCATGGCCGTTTGGCCTTGGTTATCTTTCGCTTTCACATCGATTCCATACTGCAGGGAAGAGATGGAGGACAGAACAGGATATTTAAGCCCGTTTATAGATTATATATAGATTAGATGATAGAAAGGTTTGCAGTGAAATGGAGCATGCAGCCAGAAAATGACTAGATTAGATGTGGTGCTGCTGTTCTATTATCATTGGACAGGTTTTTTGTTGTTGTTGTTGCTTTGTTGTCATTTTATAGACAACATATAAAGTTTAGGTACTAAATAAGGCTGACCAGCATATTAATATTTGATTTACTCCAGATTTTTCATAAATTTGCTCCCCCGACGTCCAGCATCATCTATGAGAGGTCATCAAATCTCAGCACCAACATTTAGCTCCTGTTTAACTAATTCTTTGAATGTGTGCCAAGTGTTGGTTAACACAGGATAAATCTAGGAAGGCAATATTATTCCAGAAATATTTCCAGGGTTCAAACACATTTGTTAAATAGCAGGAAACAGTCAGATACCACCTGGACTCCGTGGAGGTCCCAGTACAGAGTCCAGGTGGTTTAAAAACAGTCAGTAATCATTTTTTTGAAGGTTACTGGAGTCAGCACATTCACTGAAGAAGCCATCTGGTAACATCATGGAGACAGTGTTCCTCATCTTCAGTTCTTCTGCATTAAATTTGAGTTGAGTGGCAGGTCACTGTTACCAGCTGCCATTACATGTATTTCTTTCTGACTAAAGGTTTTGGGTTAGCTGTTTACACAGGATGTGATTTCATTACCAAACATTACTTTTACACGATCAATATCTCCTGCATTTGCTTTCCTTGGTTACTATCTTATCTTCGCCCGATGTCTGGTCATTGCTTTGAAGACAGATATCTACTGGCCTAGTTACAGTTCCTACACGCTCTCACTACAGACTTTGACTCCGTTTGTGGGTTTTGCGGAGGGCCTGGTACACTCAGCGCTTTTCTGAATCAGCTAAAATGTAAGTGGGTACCAAGTCTGCACCGATAACCACATTCTGCAAAGTGCAGCAGCTGCTTTATTTTGTTATAAATGCTAATAATGACAAACAAGAAGAAACAATTTAAGACCAAAGAGGATACATTTTGGAAGTGTTTTAAGTGCCTAAATAAAAGTGGAAAAACACATTTTCCAAAGTGATGGACATGATCTTAATACATCCATCCGATAGGGGAATAAACTGGTGCAGATGCTGACCGAAGGTTTCCGATTCCCTCAGAGAAAGGTGAGGCAGCTGCCCGTGTAACTCCACAGAGAGCAACACTCATCACAGAGTGGCACGGTGCAGGGGACGGGGTTTGTCCTAAAATATCTCTGCAGAGGAGCAGCTCGGCTGTGGTGCTTACATTTTTTAAAAGAGCAGAAGAGTACATCACCAAACATTTACAAGATCCTGGTGCACATGCACAGAAAAAAACAACAGGCAGCTTGAAAGTAATCAGGCTGAATAGTTTTCATGGCACAATTCTTCTACCGGCCAGTTTTTGAAAATTTATTCCACCCCTGTTTATTCTATTTGAGGTTTTTAAATTAGAAACAATAAACCATGTGCCAGGTGAAAATGAAATATTTGCATTGTCGAAGCAGGAAACCACTGATCTGGGAATTTTTGTTAATAAAAAAAAAAAAAAGTTGATCAGTTGCCAAATTTTGGCCAATTCCTTTTTCTGTGAAAGGGCTAATTAACTAATCGTGCTGTTCTGCGCTCTTTATCGGGCCTGAGGAAATATGAAACTGATATGAATGAGTGTGAACACAAAGAAAACACCCACCCAGATGAGCAGCTGGGTCATGACCACGTCTCCCAGCTGGCAGGCAGCGTGCAGAGCCGTGCGAGGCGGAGAAGATGGCCCGGCCAGCTGAGCGTTGATTTGTTCTTTAGTGCTGTGGGCCAGAAGGAGCAGCAGCTTGGGCAGATCTCTGTCAGTCACCGCAGATAGCAGCCACACCGGCATACTGTCCTCTGGAAGCTGCGTCCCTGAGGCCGGCACAAGAGGCGGCACAAAGGCTCGCTGCTCATACTTGGCGCGAATCCATGACTCTCTTTCCTCACTAGTAAAATAGAAACAACACAAAGCAGACACAGATGTGTAAGATTAGACAGAAACACCACAGCTTAAGCAAATCAGATTTGTGTTTTAACCACCTTTTTGAAGTTTATTTCTTGGATCTGGGTTTCCTACAAGCACACGAAAGCACCAACAACCTTTCTGCATCACTTTTGACTCCATATTTGACTCTTTAATGAAATGGTTTGTAACATGCAGTAGAGATAAGCAGATATGTTTTGTTAAAAATATATATTTAACAGCTACTGGGAATGTAAAAACGTTCTGCACTGTAGCCATAAAAAGCAAAAACAGATCTCCCCTTCAAGGCTGTCTCCACGTGCACCTCTAGTATTCCTCCTGGAAGTCCTGTTCTAACCAATCACTCATCCATTTGCAATTTTATTTTTATTATTATGGACCTCAAACTTTTGCTGAGAAAATCCAACTGTGTCAAATTGACCAGACTTTCATGGGAGAGCTGGGCTTTAAGCTTTAAATGCAAGAGTGGCCACGAGCATGCTCATCATTCTCAACACACACAGTGATGCACACTTGGAATTTGACCCCCTGTGTCTCACAACATGGAGCTCTTTTGTAACTTTCTGAGTCTGATGTAGAATATTTGCTTCAAACATGCCATCATGTTTTATGGCCATAAGATACCCTGCTCACCAGCTTTGCCCCCTGCGAATTCATTCTTGTCTTCAAAGTGAAACTCGAGTTTAAACGTCACCATTTTGACACATCTAAATATAGCAGGAGCGCTAGAAGTGGCTTTTGTGGTGCACAGGAAGACGACCTTGAAGGTGATCATTGTCTAAAACCTGACAACATTATAATGTTATTATGTAACTAAGCCTCTCTGCGAATTGCCACCTTATCGTGGTGGGCGGGTTTGTGTGTCCCAGAGATCCCACGGGCTATGTTGTCTGGGGGCTTTTGCTTCCTACTGTAATAGGGTCTCCAATGCAAATTGGTCCTGGGTGAGGGTTATATGAAGAGCGATTCAGACAATCTTCATGAGGGAAGGATCAAGGGAACAGTCTATCCTGCTTAGAACTGGGTTACCGGGGTCTCACCCTGGAGCCAGGACTGGGGAGGGTGCTCGAGGGAGGGTGCCTGGTCCCAGCTAGACACAGCCCTGCAGGAGGTGCCATAGGGGTCAGGTGAAGTGTTTGTCAGGCAGGGGCCAAGGGCAGAGGCCCTGATGGACCAATCCCTGGCAACTGGGACATGGAACATCACCTCTCTGGTGGGAAGGAGCCTGAGCTGGTGCGTGAGGTTGAGAGATATTAGCTAGATATAGTCGGGCTAACCTCAGTACACAGCTTGGGCTCTGGAACCAGTCTCCTGGAGAGGGGCTGGACTGTGTTCCAGTCTGGAGTTGCCCTCAGTGAAAGACAGCAGGCTGGGGTGGATATTCTTGTATCCCCGCAGCTTGCTGCCAGTACATTGGAGTTTTTACTGGTGGATGAGCGGGTTGTTTACCTGCACCTTTAGGCCAGGCTTCTTAGTTGCTGGGTTGATGCTTGAGGGTACTCCATTGTACTACACACAGGCGACGACAGTGAGACCTGGAGGGGCGTGACTTGGAGGAACGGCCTGCCTGATCTGAACCAGGGTGGTGTTCTGTTTATTGGACTTCTGTGCAAACCACAGTTTGTCCATAACGAACACCATGCTCGAACACAAGGATGTCCATAAGTGCACGTGGCACCAGGACAGCCTAGGTCATAGGTTGATGATCGATTTTGTAATTGTATCATCAGATCTGTGGCCGTATGTTGTGGACACTTAGGTGAAGAGAGGAGCTGAGCTATCAACTGATCACCACCTGGTGGTGAGTTGGCTCAAAGGGAGGAGGAGGAGGAGGATGCTGGACAGAACTGGCACAACTAAACATATAATGAGGGTGTGCTAGGAACGCCTGGCAGAGGCCCTAGTCCGCAAGATCTGGCAGACTGGCAGAACTTCAACACCATTCCGAGGGAGGCTGAGTCCAAATAAACCATGTTGTGTTGGACTCTGTCAGGGCTGCCCTTTGTCACCAATTCTGTTCTGAATTTTTATGGACAAAGTTTCTAGGCGTAACCAAGTGGCAGAAGTCTTCCGCCTTGGTGATTATATCTCTTGGCTGGCCTCAGTGTTCCTGCAGATAAGCTGGAGGAGGTGACTGGGGAGAGGGAGGTCTGGGTTTCTCTGGTTAGGCGGCTGCCATGCAACCCATCCCCCGATAAGTGGAAGAAAATGGATGGAGCTGTAACTAAGATGAAATTATATAACATTATATAAAATTTACTTGATTACAGTTATTATGGTTAGAATTTATCAAAATAATATATCCAGTATTTATTAAATGTTTTCACCAGTTACGGAAGTTTATGGAAAAAATTACATTTTCTCTACACTGTTCTCTTATCTGCTTAAAACTCTTTTACAGTGTGTTATTTATAGGCAGAACAATCTTTAAAAAGTGTTTATATCAACTCAAAACTTTATGAGGCAGTGGTTTGTGCGTCTGCAAGGTAAACAGCATTGTTGTCATGCAACAAAATGTCCAGTGTTGTGATCTGTCTGAACCCACCGTGTTGAAGTGGGTGTGGGTTTGGTTCGTCCCTGGGTGCAGCTCTCCCAGATGCTGTTGGCCATGTGGTTTCCGATGGCAGCCAGGACCTGTGTGAGTTCTCCCGGCCAGTCGTCCAGGTCCAGCGAGCGCACACGGGACAGGTGAGTCCCGAGGTTTCGGTGGATCCCTGAGCACTCGATGCAGATCAGCGCACCCAGATTGAGACTGGCCCAGGTGGGATCTGGAGGATGGGAGAACAGAGACTGCTTAGCAAGACTAATGAGTCAATAAACCATGTGCCAGTGACTGCACCACCACCGTCTGTGGAAGGTGTAAATTATCCTCCAGGATAAATGTGCAGCTGGAGTGAAAGACATTTAGGCACTCACTGGGTGCTTCACAGTCCACACACTGGCTGTTGCCTTTGGCGTTTCGGATGGCCTGCAGCGCTACGGCCTCGCTCTGACTGCTCCTCCGCGCCTGTACAAATACACATTTGCATCATTTATTTATATCCACACAAGTGCTTGTGTTTCATAAACGAGTGGCTGTGGCTCAGGATACTGAACCCCAAGTGGCTCTCCGATGCAACCGTCGGAGAATGAATGTGTGTGAATGTTGGATAGAAAGCGCTTTGAAAGAGAAAACAGTGCTTGCATGAATGTGTGTAGTTTGCATTCACCCATTCACAGAGTAGAAAAGCGCTATACAAGAACTAGTCCATTTACCTCTGCTGTGTGAGAATAGCAACATGTAACACGTAATACTGCATCATGTGTGTAGATTATGAAACTACATGGCATTTAAGACGGCAAAACCCAAAAATTTTATATTGAACTATTTTTCCTGTAAATTAATTAACTTTACCTTAATTATATTCCACTTTATAATCTAATTTCCTCTAATGGAGATCATAATTTACCAAATAAACATTTTATTGTGTTCAGTAAAACTTGAAACGGTCGACTGAGCCCATAAAGTCATCGGAAAAGTGTTTACTGAGGTCATAGATCAAGGGAGCAGGAAGGTCACTTTGCCATTGACTTCTGTACAACTGCAACCACAGGAGTCGCCCCCTGCTGGCTGTTAGAAAGAATGCATTTTTAAGTTACTTCCACATTGGCTTATCTTTTCAGACCTGGAAGATGTGTCCATCTTTTTCATAAAGTTTATGGGCACAACTGAACTTTAATGATACAACATGCTGACTTGGTGTATGTGAAAGTGTGAAAGTGTGTGAAAGTGTGTGAGGTCATGTTTTTATTTCATTGATGACATCAGTTCAAATCATTTTTTTCCCCTTGCTACTGCTCTTTGTTTTTTTCCCTCCTGTTTGGTGCACCGCCTTCATCCAGTCAGTCTCCTCAGATTATATACTTTTCTGCTTCTCTTTGTTCCTTGGAAGATTCCTCCGATTACTAAGATTACTACGCACAATGAAGTAATCCAGACAGTATGTAATCTCAGAGTAACTTGCTTTTCCTTCTCTCTCTGAAATACTTTTAGCCTGATGTATGGATTTTGCCTTTCCTGGCCTCTTGCTGCTAATCTTTGCTATGATGACAGAGCTCCCTTGTGCGAACTCTAGCCTGGCAATAAAGATTTGGATTTTCAACTTTTGCCTCCTCCTGAGAAACCTGTTTCCATTGATGTGGTGCAGATTAATTTCCAGTTCTGCTTTACTGCCTTTTAAGAACCAGGAAAGCTGGAGTAATTTACAGGGAAATCATGGTGCACCTGTGGGCTCGATCAATGAATCACCGGTGAAATTCTTCCAGTTTGTGCCCAACGACAGTCTTTTTGGGTTGCAAATATGTAGGATCCCTCAAAAATGTGTCTGCTCTCATGGAAAAGAGGTTAGAGACTGTGTGGGTGTGATTTGATTAGATATGACTGGGAGTGATGACAGCAAAGACTTAAGCGCCATCAGATTTTGACTCACATTTTACTAAAGTTTGACCTGCATTCTTCCTGCCGTTACTTTTTCCCCCCACACTGCACTTTCTATTTAGTCTCGCTGTGATCAGTCAGTCAGGTCTTCATGCAGATATCTAAAGGAATATTTCAAGAGCAGGGAACAGTTTGCAGATTCTATTTTTTGCACAATATTCTTCTCCTTCTGCCTCCTAGAAATGATGTTTTTTACGCAGCCGGATCAGTTTCAGCTTTGGTTGAAATGAACGCGTTCACATACAGAATTCATTCCTGACTTCTTTTGAAAATGTGCTTTAACCACATTCAAGGTTGTTGTTTTTTTTTTACCTTGTTTCTGCCGCTCTCGCAGGAACCCAGACTTGCGAGGATTTGGCTCTCTATTGCTGTCACCCACGAGTCCCTCTCCTCCAGGCTCTGGGCCTCAAAGTGCCACGTCTGCCCGGTAAACGACACAATGATGAAGTCGGCGTTCTCTTCCTCTGCAGCGTGAGGGTGGAGCAGGAGAATCGTGACATGAGATTTGCATGTACAAGTCAAACCCAGAGAATTAATCTATTGAGCTTTCAGTCAGTGGAGGAAAAAACGAATGAAAAACAAAACAGTGGTTTGATTAAACATGAGGACAAAAAAAAATCTTTGGGTTATTACACTGGCGGTAATTCAAACAAACACTGGGATGCAGATAATGGATGTCAGGCACACAGAAGGAAAACGGAGAGCACAAGCTGAGTCAGCGCCGTCACTCTCACTTGTTACCTGTCTTATTAATGTTTCTCAAGCTACCAAAGCTCTTTAATTTCCACATTTTGCGTTTAGCTGCAGAGCGAGAGATAAGCAAGAGAAGAGAAAGAGGAGTGCAAGTGTTAGGGAAAAAGGCAGATAAGAAATATTCAGAGAAAGACAAACACCGGCATTAATCTTTATCCACACAGAGGAGACAGAACTGGAAGAACAAGGAAAGTTGTGCAGCTAAAAAGTAAAATGTCAGAATATAAGCAAAGTGTTTTTCTTAGTAGGAAGAAAATAAACATCTTGTTTCTCTTTTTTCAAAAAGTTATTTCTAGTAAAATTTCTTAATGTGTTTTATTTGTGTATTTATACAGCAAACAAAAAAAGTCCATTTTGTAGTTGTACTTCATGCAAAGACTATTTCCTAGTAAAAAAAAAAAAAAAAAAAGATGTTACCTTCGGCTTGCCCGACGGCTGCGTCCCCTTTCTGATTCATGCTCTTCTTCCTCCTGTTCTTCTTCCTGTCGCTCATGGGAGACGATTGGCTGGGATCTTTTCCACCAAACGAGCCGGCCGTTGCTTCCAGGGCATCTGACATTTGGTGCAAAGATAATCATAAATCATACACGATGGAATTGTTTTCAGTCGTAGCAGAGCCGCGGCTACACCCAAAGTGTCTGAGCCGGCGGTGGCGGCTGAGAGGTTTCGTTCCCCGCGGTACGTACCGACACTTTGAGCTTTGGTGGACAGTGAGGAGGGGCAGCGCTGAAGTCCTCTCTCACCTCCTTGAGGGGACAAACCACCAGACCGATCATCGGCAACGACAGAGAGGGTCGGCGGACACAGCTGAGGAACTGGCAGAGAGAGAGAAAGTGAAGAGTCTATGCACAGTGGGCCATATTTTTATGACCTTTCAGGGCAAGAAATGTAATTTTAATGCTATCTAAAAATAACCGGGTTTATCAAAAAAGATAAGAAGGCAACAACCAAACCAATGGATGATGTCACTGTGGCTATGTCCACCTTGTATATGCAGGTACCTGTACTGGTGCCGTCAGCGGCTGCCAGCTCTTTACTCAGCCCGTTGACTCCAGGTACAGCACCAGGGGGGACAGGTGAGGGCCCGGCAGGTGCTACCGCTCTTGGAGGACGTTTCCCAGGAACTTTAACAGTCACACGCAGCAGGTCGATCTCCTTTCCATGGGTATTCTGCGTGTAGTCCTAAAAAGGACAAATTGGGCCGTGCTTTTATCATCTTAGTGAGCTGAAACTTTTTGTGAAACAGCATATACACTTTAAACAACTGAATTAAAATATGAATTAAAATATGATGCAAATAGCCCCGAATTATACCAAACCTTTGCAGACTAAGATTGAGTCTTTCTTTCAAAAACAAATATTACATTTTAAATATTAAACTATTATGCTTTTAATTACTATTAAAAGCACAATAGGTCCCCTTTAAATGTGAAAATCATCATCTCTGCTCCTTTACTGCTTTACTGTGGTCTTTTCTTACACTGGAGCTGGAGTGGTAAGACAGCGTGCCATTGTTGGACAGGGTGACATATTTCTTCTTCCACTCCTTATTCAGAGAGCTCCCGCTCCTCTTCCACAGGATGCCCTGTCAAAAACAACAACTGGGGTCACATCACTGGCAGCAAACCGCACTCCGAATCTGCCTAAATTTAGAGCCGCCCCTTCAAAGTGTACCAGAAAGAGTTCAACAATAGCTGAGAGCACTTGTATAAATAGAACACCCTCGAGAAAGGCTGAAAAAGATGAAACGACAGACTTCTGTGCTGCTTATGTAAGAGGAAATAAATAACAAATGTATTTTTGTTCCCACCTTATTTCTGTCAGGGGAATTGGCTCCTATTATAGTTATAACTGCAGCACGTAAATGCCCCCTTCGCCGGATATTCAGCTTATTTTTGCTTGAAATGGTGACCAAACCTGTTTGATTGGAACGCCCCGCACGCTGCTCCCATCTCCTTTAGCATCACCAGCTTTTTTATCCGTGTCCCGGTTCTGCAACAAATCCAACAGCATTTAAAGTGTTTAAAAAGAGGAGACGATTTCAGCTGGGAGAGTCAGAGGGGGTCGAATGGAGTGAAATGAGAGTGAGGTGATGGGAGATTTAAAAGGTGTGAGACACCAGCAGTTGGCGGTGACTGACCTTGAAGAGCGAGGGCCGTCTGGGGATGCTCTTCAGCGAGCGAGCGCTGACACTGCCTCCTCCCTCTCCCTGTGCAACTCGCAGCTCTTTGTGGCCCACCACAGGGGTGGAGGGGAGGGAGTAGGCGTAGCTACTACTGGGGCCATTATTGGCCTGAGAGGAGGAGGAGGAGGAGGAGGAGGTGGCGGTGGTGGAGGTCAGGAGGTCAGGATGCAGAGATGGGAATGGAAATGAGAGGAGATGGAGAAAGTGAGGATGCGTTGAAAGATGAAACAGATTCATAAAAAGGCGATGATGAGTGACGGTGTGAATTCTTCAGTCGATCACTGTGATCGATGAGAACTGATGACGTAGATAAAGTAATCAAAGTTTTGTTAATACGCTGCTCAAAAAAAAAAAGGAACACTTTGAAAACACGTCAGATGTCAATGGGAAAAAATGATGCTGATATCTACACTGATGTGGACTGGGTAATGTGACAGGAATGAAAGGATGCCACATATAAACACAAATGATCACCCTGCAGAAGGCTGAATTCAAAGACACCCATTCAAAGTGAAAGCATGATGCAGCAGGGTAGTCCTGTTTGACCAAATTTCATTGAAGCAACTCATAATGGTACTCAGTAGTTTGCATGGCCCCATGTGTTTTTGTGCATGCCTGACAACATTGGGGCATGGTCCTAATGAGACAACGGATGGTGTCCCGGGGGGTCTTCTCCCAGATCTGGACCAGGGCATCACTGAGCTCCTGGACAGTCTGAGGTGCAACCTGGTGGCGTTGGAAGAACTGAAACATAATGTCCCAGAGATCGGGGCCAGTCAGTGTTACCAATTCATTCATCCTCCACGAACTGCCTGCATACTCTCACCACATGAGGCCAGGCATTGCTGTGCACCAGCCTGACAACGGGTCCACGGATTTCATCCTGATACCTAATGGGAGGGTGATCAGAGACATTCACACCGGTGGCCTGCTGAAGGTCATTTTGTAGCTCTGGCAGTGCTCCTCCTGTTCTTCTTTGCACAGAGGAGCAGATACCGGTCCTGCTGATGTTTTAAGGACCTTCTACAGACCTGTCCAGCTCTCCTAGAGTAACTGCCTGTCTCCTGGAATCTCCTCCATGTTATTGAGACTGTGCTGGAAGACACAGCAAACCTTCTGGCAATGGCACATATTGATGCACCATCCTGGAGGAGTTGGACTACCTGTGCACCCTCTGTAGGGTCCAAATATCACCCCATACTACCAACAATGACGCGGACCCTAGCCAAATGCAAAACTAGTGAAAAAACAATCGGAGAAGATGAGGAGGGGGAAATGTCAGCGGCCTCCAGCTGTGAAATTATTCCTGTTTTGGGGGTTGTCTCATTGTTGCCCCTCTAGTGCACCTGTTGTTAATTCCATGAACACCAAAGCAGCTGAAACTGATTAACACCCCCCTCTGCTGCTTAACTGACCAGATCAATATAGTAGTTAAACTGACTTGATGCTAAACTCTGATTATAAAGTGTTCCTTTGATTGTTCTGAGCCGTGTATTTGGAGTTTAGGTTTCATTCTTTTTATAGGGACTGGGATATTGTGGATTTTTGGTTTCCTCCTGATTTTATTATCCTGGTGATGACTTTCAGTTTTCTAATCTTCTGCTTTGGTCTTGAATAGTAGCGCCAGTCGTGGCAGACTTTCTCTGTGTTGATGCTTTGGTCCATCTGTGTTCCCTTGCCACTAACATTTTGCTAAGTGTTAGTATTCTGAAGGTTAGACTTACTTTCTGTCTCTCTCTACTGCGACTCCCTGATTGTTTTCACGATTGTTCCTTCTGAATATCAGGAAAAGAAAATAAATATCCTACATTTGAACTTATGCACTTGAGTAAATGTATTTGGTTACCTTTGTCTTTTAATTATAATGACATAAGTACACACAGTCAACCTCTTGTTGGGCAGCACAATAGAAACTGGGGGAATTTATCAGAGTACAGTTTTAGCAACAGTACCGTGCCTAATATATTGTCACCTGAGAGTATATACAGAGTGTAGATTTGTCCTGGCCTCTGCAAAGTTTGGCACAGTTTAGCTTATTACTCATTTCCACCTGCTCACACGGCAAATTCACTGACTTAGCATAAGCTGAAAGTGCTCGAGTGTCATTGTTTTTGCAGGTTATCATTAACATATTCACACCAAGGACAGAGATCCATTAATTCACTAATAAAAAAGAAGAAGAAGAAGAAGAGGATGAAGGACACGGCTGATTCCCAAAAACAGCAACGTGCTTATGATGCAGATCACCAGAGGGGACTATTTTTCTGAATCCAGCAGCAGTCAAGGTTCTCTGAGGAAACATGGAGCCAGCATAGAAGTGCTAAAAACTGCAGTTCCTCTAATATCCATTAGAAGGTGGCTCTAGACATTGCAGCTGTGAATTTTATGGATGCAACCTGCTAACTTTTTCCCAATAGGGTCACTTCTGACGGTAAGTAAGTAAGTCAATAAATAAGCGCACAAATTTCCTTGTAATGCATCTGGTAGTTGTTGAAATGTGTTCAGTTTGCCAAAGTCAGCGTGCGCTGCTGACTTACATCCCCAGAGTGTTTCTGCTAGCACAGCTTAAAACAATCTGATTAGCTGGTATTAGGAGAACAGCAGGATCGCTGCTTTTAAACCGGCGAAGGAATAACTTTGAAGAAAGCATCAGCATAGCAACAGCAGAACACTTTCATCGGTGTCCTATATTTATCAGGCCTTATGTAATATCTGTCTAGACTGTGAGAAGATTGTGTTTACTCAAACAGTTGACTAATAACTACTGAGGAGGTTTCACACCTGACTGCAATCATATTCGCTGCTCTGCAGTTGATTTTAATGCATTTCTCAAAGTGTGCTCAACATGCTCCACTTCTTGTTTCTGTGGGGTGAGTTTGAAGAAGACGAAAAACAATATTACAGTCCACATAATTGCACGTATGATAGAATATGTGGTGGAAAGCAAGCAGATGCATTGCTTCAAGTATTGTAATTTAATGTACAATTTTATGGGGTTTCTACTTTATACTTCTACTTACTACTTCTTTTCAGAGCGATATATTGTACTATTAAATCCATTGGATTTATTTAATATCTGCATATCTTTCCATCTAAAGGATATGTAGATTCTCTTTATCTTTATATAATTTCAACTTATTCAGTTTAATCCAAATTTTGACTAATTCTGCTTGGTGTCCTTTTGTGCTTCTCTCAGTTGGAAAAGTCATCTGAAAGGAGGACAGCATCCACATTATTAGGTCTGAGGAGAACAGGTGTCGCAGGTCACAGATGACTGGGGTCAGTTTTTTTGGATGGCATATTTTTCCATATTGTTTTTATTTGCTTTTAATTTTTTTTATTGTTAAGAGATGCAATAATTTTTTTTCTTTCTGTTTCACTGTATTTTTTTTTATAAATACTTTAATTTTCACTAATTTCTGGTGTTGTTTGGGTTAAAAAAATGTTTTTTTAAAAACACATCATAACATATTACAACACAGTTTTATCCGCATAAATCCACGGATATCAGTTTAGTCAGCTTGGTTATAAACATTTTGCTGTATGATTTTTCTACACAATAATTTGCATATTAAGGCATTAATATCAATAAAAAATAAAAAATATAATTGTTATAAGTTAGAATTTTTCAGTTGAATACATTTATATTGGACTTATCTAATGGGAATATAATGTGTCAACTTTTCTTCTGCCTCTGGATCTATGTGAGGTCAGAGCATGACGATACCTCAGGTATGAAACATGAGCTTATTTATGTTTATTTTGCAATAATAACATAAAATCATTTGATTATTGTATGTTAGTCAAAAGACATTTTACATCACATTACATGTACTTTGCCTTAAAGTAAGAATATTGTACTGGGTTCATATAATGATTAATAAAAGATGATAAATATAGAAAATGTTATTGTTAGGATCTGAGGCCAGGCTAGGTGGTAAAAAAAGGGCCACTTTCAGTTTGATCTTTGCATTAAATTGTTGGTTTGTGAATGTTTCACAAATCAACAAAAATAGGAAGTGTGCTACTTCCTGTTTTTGGTCCCACAACAGGAAAACCCAACAAAATGACAGCGCTGCTGCTGGTTGGTTCATTAATACACAGAAAATTTACACACCTAATTATAAATAATTAGATAATTAAACTGTTGCAATAAAATTGTGCAAAATAAGGCAATGAGGAATCATATATTTTGCTGAAGGAGAGCCGATAAAACGTTTCTGTATGTACAAACCCAATAACACTGGAATGTTGTGCACTGCTCAGATCAGTGTGTAGTTGTCTACCAGGGTTACCAGTCTTCTTTGAGTGTGTACAATAACTGCACATCTGCCACAGACTGTACATAAAAGCTGGCGGCAGCTTCCATACATTCGTGTTGATGGTCAGCAGGGGGCGACTCCTCTTGTTGCAAAAAGGAGTCAGACTGCACTTTCCTGATGGGTTTATGAGCTCAGTTTCAAGTCTTATTTAATACAAAAATTAATTTTGCAGTAGATGCAGGATATGCTTTAAAGCCTGGCCACGTTGTGACTGACAAGTGATGGTGATGGCGAAAACATTCAGCTCAAGCAGGACATTTTGAAGCAGTGGTTAGGCCATCGTTGGATGGAAAAGAAAAAAATGAAGCTCCGTCTAAAAGTAACCTGTTAAAGTACGGTTTGTTTAGTCAGGCGAAAAAAGGATCACGTAGTTGTGCAATGTAATGTTAAACGACGAGCCTCTGAGCATGTTTGTGAAAAGCTGTCAGTGGCGAGATAAGATCTTCTGCCACTCTGTGACTGTAAAGCGGATCTGTTTAACATTTCAACCAGTTTCATTTTGTGTACCCCCATCTAACACTTTTCTGCCATCGTTTATTTAAAATGTGCAATGCACAAAGTTCACCGATCACAACAGCACAGGCAGTTACTTAAAGACTTTATGTGGGATGTGCGCTTTTTATTTCACCTACCATTAAAAGTACAAATGTTGGTTTTTCTAATATTTGCTATGATGCACAGTGAAGTCACCTATGGGGGGGGGGGGGGGGACCCAGAAGTAAAACCTGCAGCCGTTAGGACACGTTACCTGTCCGGGGAAGGACGCCGATCCGGGTGTGGAGCCTCCGGAGTGACTGGGTGAGTTGGGCAGAGATTTGCAGGCCTGCAGTGCCGCCTGCTTCCTCTGAGCTATAATTTTCTGGGCAGCTGAAAAACAAACAGTTAAGCAGTTGAGTCTCTTTCAAACACCAGCGTGTAAATAGTAGGGTTTTGGTTTTTTTGCCTCCTCTTTGTGAATCACACCCTTAAGGCCTGTTACTTTGTGTGTACTGATAGCACTAATAAACTGTGAGTCAGCTCACCCTCTGAAAACACTCGGTCAACGTTGAACCCGTAGGTGGCGCAGGTCTCGTAAAAGAGGGAATGACGCACATCGATGCACAGCTGTCTGGCTCTCTGATCCTCAATCACGCGAGGGTTGGTGTTGCTGATTTTATCTAAACAAACAAGATCAATGAAAAAAACCCTGTAAATTATAAAAGGCATTAATAGCATCAGCTTGTCCCGTAAGACTCTTCTTTTTTTGTGGATGTTAGGAACCCATTAGGAGGAATATACCTCACTGGACACTTTATTAGGTACACATTGCTAGTATCAGATTGGACCCCCTTTTGCTGTCAGAGCTCCTTTAATTCATCAGGGTGTAGATTCAGAAAGGTGCTGGAAGTGCTGGATTGACATGACATCATCACACAGTTGCTGCAGATTTGTTGGCTGCACAACCATGATGTGAAGCTCCCGTTCCACCACATCCCAAAGGTGCTCTATAGGATTGAGATCTGGCGACTGGTGACATTTGAGTAGAGCGAACTCTCTGTCACGTTTGAGAAACCAGTGTGAGATGATGTGAGCTTTGGGGCACGGCACGTTATCCTGCGGCAAGCAGCCATTAGAAGATGGTACACTGTGATCATAAAGGGATGGACATGATCAGCAGCAGTACTCAGGCAGGTCGTGGTGTTTTAAATGATTCTCAAATGGTACTAAGGGGACAAAAATGTGCTAAGAAAATATATCCCACACCGTTACACCGCCACCAGCATCCTGAACCACTGATACAAGGCAGGATGCATCCATGCTTTCATGTTTACGCCAAATTCTGACCCTTCCATCTGAATGTTGCAGCTGAAACTGAGGCTCATCAAACCAGGAAACATTTTTCTACTCTCCAGTTTTAGTGAGCCCGTGTAACAAAGTGACTAACGACTATATAGTTGAACTCAAAATAACTAAAAACTGACATCATGAGTTTTAAGTTTTGTGTGGTTCACTCACATCTAAAAGCAAGAAGAAAACTTGAGTATTGAGAAAGGTTTGGGCTCCTGATATTTAAAGGTACGTGGCTGATTCGTGCTCTTACCTTGGGTGCCGACCACTATGACTGCGATGTCTGAGCGGAAGGCGCTGAGCTGGCTGTAGATCTGGTAGAGCTCCTGGAAACTGGCCTCATTTTCCAGACTGAAGACCAGAATCACTGCATCAACCCAGGTGCTGAACTGCAGGAGAAAAAGCATAGACGGATAGATGCTATCTTTCAGTGCACTGATGGATGATGAAACGTGCAGGGTTACATGTTTGTCTCACACACACACACACAAATAAATACACAAAGGCAGAAAGAAGCACCTGCGCATCAGGTGCTCCAGCCTCCTCTCGGATCAATAATAAATGACTCTGCCCGTCCACCAGCACTTCCTTTTTATACCGGGCACCTGTCAGGAACAATGACAGCGGCAGACAAGTTATTCAGCAGAGTGACACACTGAGGATGAAGCAATATCGTGCACCAGGCTGCACTAAATATGCTCAGACGTCTCTCCGAACAGGTGAAACCTAATCATATACAAAACGCTTGCGCACAACAGGCCGCTTTTTAAACAGCATTTGTTTGCGTCTTACCGTCAGGCTTCTCGATCGCAGAGTAACTGCCTGTGATGTATTTGTTTACCAGCGCCGACTTGCCACTTTTCAGACTTCCCAGAACGCCCTGAGAGAAGGAGGAAGTAAATACAGCGCCCACAAGTTGATTCAGGGTCAGCTTGCATGCACATTCACAGCACAATGCATTAAATATAACTCTCAGACTAAATTAAAACACATCAGACACAGACTTTCAGTTCCTCCACTGGATAGGCTTTAGTTCCTTTTAGGCAGCTCAGACTGTCTGTTATTGAATCTGTATTTTCAGCCTTTAGACTGCTCCACTGCTTCATCGTCCATGTATGACGGTATGCAGCAGTCAGTGATATGCTATAAAAATGCTTAATTAGAATACAATACAATAAAAGTCCCGTGTTTAAAAATATCCCTATGGGAAGCTATGATGCTCATTTTTAGCTTCATATTTTTATTCTCGGACTTCACTAGAACTGCTTTGCACAATTCATTGTTCAATGTGATTCTCTAAGTGCCAAAAGGTTCGCTCCCCGTGTGCTACAATTTTTTTAATCAGTCATTAACAATAGAAACTGATCTGACTGAATTTTAGTGAACTCATCCACGTTTCACTTTTCCCCTTCGTTGCCCTCGCCTGTTCAACTGCTTCAAGCCAACTTTCTTCTGATTGGTTGCCCCTCATTAACAGGAGGTTTGAACAGCAGGTGGGTGGAACTTCTGTGCTCACCAAGTCTCGCGGCACTCTGTGCGTTTGTGGACGCAAATTGTCAAGTTTTTTCACGACATGTATGACCAAGAAACCAGAGCAAAGACGTGTCAACCGCTGTATTTTAAAGCGAGCCCAGCTGTTTTAATGCCTAAACTTGACCACGTAATGCATTTTGTGAAAAATGTCTTGTGTCTCTGGTGTAAGCAGATAAATGAGTCGCTCTATCGGCCTCCAAATGCAGATTTTTCACCCTTTGAAAGTGGAAAACGGGAATTTCGTGTACGTGGAGCCAAGTCAGTTCATATGAGAGTGGACAGATAGAATGCCGTGTTTAGGGACAGTGAAAATAAAGGTGGTTTTCTGGAACAGGAAATTAGGGGACATAACTATGTGACAAACTACTGTGAGACTGCTTTATTTTGTACTGCTGCATGCTTAGAGTAAAGATTCACAACAGCTGTGTGGTGGTGACCCGAATATCACTCCACTCATGGTAGGTTAGCGTACTCATCGCTTTTTACCACAAAAAGTGGTATTCAGTTTTTTTACTGCCTATTATTCATTTCTACTTAATTACAGTCAAAGGATAAACAAGCAAGCAGACAACCAGAAAAATGGATTAGCAGCTATTTTGAAAATCACGTACTTATTTTCTACTAATTCTTTTTAGGATTCCAGCTTTTCTGCCGCGAGGATTTGTTGCTTTTCCGTTTCATTATTTTAACAGCTTCAGTTTGTTCACTTCGGGCCGTGGGAAACTGCGAGGAGATTTTCACACCATTGTCTGAAAATTTGCAACTCAAATGAGAAGATAACGAGCGTCCATTGTGAAAGCCGCGATTATGTTGCAGTTAAAATTAGCAAAACAGTAAAATAGTGTTTAAACATGATTAAAAAAATGTAAGGCCTCGATTCAGTCAGATGGATTTTTAACTGCACTGAGTGCTTTCACTACTATTTTTGATGCAGGACTTTTAATTGTAATTTAGCATCATTAAAGTGCAACATCAGTACCTTTACTTAATTTAAGTATCTGAATACTTTCTCTACTGTTTCACAAAGGCCCAGAATACCCGAAGACAGAAGAAACAATGATCTTTACTTTTTTAACCGCTTAATATCCAGCAGATTTCTGGTGACCTGTTTTTCATGTTCTCTGAGTCTCAAGTAATTTTGGTTCCGGTTTCTGATTTCTTTGACACCCTTTGATGTTGAGTTTCTAACGTTCCTGGTGTCGCCTCCCTTTCCCTCCCTCTGTCTTGTCTATGTGTTTGTGCCTTCCCCTTCTTGGATTACACTTCCTGTTTTGTTTTGGTAACTGCTTTTCAGCGTGAGCCGCCTCTGCTTTTACTTCTTTTCTTTGTCTTCCCTGCACTGAGTACTACAAGTGAGTAAATACAGCCAAGCTTTCTTTGTGTTAGCTGGCTTGACAAAATCTAAGACCGCAGTCAGAGATAATTGGTATAACAGCTGTCTTTGCTAACCCAGGCTTTCTGTTTCAGGCTCATTTGACTCTGCTTGTGCACAAAAATCAGATCAGAGGAGACACTATCAGAGGAAAGGGTGACAGAGATCTATAATGAAGGAGACAAAATATGAGAGTGAAACGCAACACTGTTGCTGCACAGAACTGTTAACCTGAATCTTTAGACTGGATACATTTACATATCACAGGTTACTCAGTGCATTCGGCTCTGACTGTCCCATGGCTCAATGAAGGAGACACTGAAATCACTTTAGGTGGTCAGATAATGGTGAAATTGATTTTATTGATTGAATATTCTTGGTGATGAATAGCCTACAAATGTAACTGATGAAATGTATAATCTAAGCTCTTTTACATTACCAGTAACACCACCTGAGTACACTGAGTACACTGAGTCACTGGTGTTGGTGTAGTACGGCTCAATAAGTTAAGACAGAGAATCTATATCACACTCTTTTCATCTGATTTTAAATTGAAACTCTGAACATGACCTGCTCCACATCAGGTGATGTGTTCAGCATCAGTTACCATGGTGATCTAACAGGTAAAAAGACACTTAAGCTCATCATAGCTCGCTAACCCATTAAGTTAAACTTGTGCTCGCTCTGGATTCTGGCTTTGTTTCCTTTGCTCATTCCTGGATCTAATCTAAGTCCGGCTGTTTGTCATTGTTGTTTCCATCTTTGTCCTTTCTCACTGCATCCTGAGAGTTTAAGGTTAGAGGCAAGTTCCACCAAGGATCTGCCCCTTTATATGAAATTTTTATCTATCAAACATACCCAAAGAAAAATCTCAATACAGAACCGTGAGACCAAAATGACATATTTTATTTTCCAGTTTCTCACCAGTCTCAGCTCGGGGATGGATCTGCTCAGTGTCCACTCCTGGGTGTTGGCAATATATACTAGAAAGAGACAGACAGAGACAAACAGTCAGTGAGGCAGTGACACATCATTTAGATTATATACAGTAACAAGGGCAACCATCTTAACAGCCTGTGGGAGGGCAATAAATCACACAGCTGCTGCGTGACTGGCCTCACGTGTGGCCTGGCAGGTCTCCTTAATGAATATAACCTTTCAGTCACAACGGGGGGATCCAACAAGGCGGAGCCGCACCGCTCTTTATCCACTTTGCTTCCTCCGTGCTGGGAATGACGGGCAGCTGTCTACTGAGTAATGGACGTCTTTACTGTTCAGCTTGCTGCTGCTAAAAGATGTCGGACACCTATTAAGGCTTGAAGTTAAAAAAAAAAGCTGTGGCTGAATATTTTTCAGAATTGACTCATGTGATGAACTGATGATTTGGACACAGGCAGAGGTGAAATAGCTACAAACAGTGCATGAAAATAAAGGGAAGTAGGACAGAAAATAGAATAAAAGTAAAAATGACTTGCGGTGCCTCAACTGTATTTTTGCCTGACAGCTGGCACGGTTTCTACCAAGCAGCAGCGTTCAGAGGTCAAAAAAAATGCAGTTCCTTTAATGAACTGCCTCCAAAACCAGTTTCCGTGGACTCTCCTGTAACAACTTTACAGCTTTAAAAGGCACGTTTATAGCCAGATTAATAAAAAAAAAAACCTTCTGTTGTGGTTCCGTGGTTCTGCCTGCTGTGTTTCAGGGTTCTCAAATGTCTCGTTTTGGTTTTACTACCTGCTTTTGTCCCTTTTCGCTCCTTTGCATTGTTTGTGACTTCGTTCCACGTGTCTCGTTTTACAATCAGCCTTCTGTCGAAACATAATCTCTTCTTTCCCTTTGTCACCGTTAGACTGTCGGCTCTGCTTCCATGGGTTTCTCTTTCTCGTACTGGTTACATCACATCACAATAAGCCACCAGTTCCGATTAAAGTCAGGGGTGTGCCTGCTTTAATTGGCAGGTGTGCAGCTGCTACCTGCCTGCTCTGCTAATTCAACTTACTGAACTGGACCTCTGCACCGTGTTTATGCTGTCGGTGCCTTTTGAAGTACTTTTACTGAAATTATCAAATAAATAATATGACCTTGTGTGAGGTACAGCCTGCCCAAGAAGTGCGCTTCAGTTCTGGTGAAGCACTAGTATTGTATTACTCTGTGCACTGTTCATTGGGCCAACAGTCCAGAACTCAGGACATTCAGTTCATATTTTAAAATAAATAAAACAGTTGGAACTACTGGATGGATAAAAATGATCAAAAGCTATTTGGGGTTCCTTTCCCAAACTTGGCTGTGAAATTGTTGTGCCTGTGACACACAGTCGCCTGCGGGGGTTCGGTCGCAGGCAGCTGTGCCAGCATCCCTATTTGGGCAAAAGAGGTGGCGTGCCCCTGATGTGATGTGACGCTCACACCCAGACACCCAGCTGCAGCTCCAGAGCCATCAGAGAGAAAGACAGACAAAAAAATTGATTCAGAGACATAAAAGGCATCAGTTGCCCGTTTAGGTACTCTGTCTGGGAAGCCATCAGAGATGGTATCTCTCATATCTTACCCCAAACTTCCTGTTTCACAGACCAGTCATGGTTTACAGTTTGACTGTATGAATGCAGATACCAAAGGGAACCTTTTATGCCTTTCCTCATTCCAGCTTGTCGACTGTTACAAAAGTAGATGTTTGTATTAAACGTTGCCAAAGTTTCAAATAATGAGGCCGGTGTGATCTAAAAGCTCAGCCTTCAGACTGAGACAATTTCCTTCTACTCTTGGCTCTGTAGAGAGAGGGTGACATCCCCAGACACAGGAGCCCACCTCCCGATTAAACCTTTAGCCAATCAGAAGGATTTTGGCATGTAGGGAAGGAAAGGGTACGGTGGCCTTGAGAAAACACCAGCAAATAGAAAAATGTTGCAAAAGCACACAAAACATAAAGGAAGCTGAAAAAACAAATCTCACTTTTTCTCCCTCGCAACACAGACGAATCCTCCGCTTCTTTAAGCAAGTCTCCTCAGCGTGTTTCTGTCACTTCCTCAGCTGCTCCATCACATTTTCTCCCCAAAAACGCTTCAGTTTTGTTTTGTTTTTTTCAACTTCCATTTTTTTTTTTGCTGGTGTTTTCTTAAATTGCACTGCCTCTGACCTCTCTGGGCCACTATGAACGGTAGCTAAAAAGGTTTGTTTCAGACGGGGAACAGGTCAAATAATGGCTTCAGCAGTGCACTTAGATGCTTTTCGTTTGCTCTTGATGTGGACTGTTTACCTGCATGCAGCAAAAGTCTAGTCAAACATGATTGGTTTATACCACTCAGACAACAAAAAGCAACCAAAAAGCTTCTAAGATCAAACACTGCTCGCAGATGTCTGTAAACCCACATGCAGATACAGAGCGTGTTTACAGAGATTAGTGCAGTCAAACACGTCAGTCCTGCAGTTACACCTCGTGAAAAATGATTTCTTGAATGACTTTTGTGTTAGACTGCATTAATATTTTTCTTAGATGTATGTACTACACTGACAACAGAGTCTGCAGCTTGTAGCAGATCAGTATGAGTGAACTGCTAAAATCAGGATCAACATTAATGCCTATGCTAGCAGATGTCAAGCAGTCTTAGTTTGACAGGTTGCACCTGGATTGAAGCCGTGATGACACGTGCATGAGAAAAGTTTAACATCATCCTTATCCGGAGTACCCCCATGCAGACACGGAGAGAACATGCAAACTCCACACAGAGAGGCCCGGGCTGGATTTGAACCCAGACCTTCTTGATGTGAGGCAACGGTGCTAACTGCCACGCCTTAGCACGTATGAGGGAAGAAGCTTTTCGAGTAGACTCGTGAAACTTAAGATCTGAATCCAAGTTAACGTCACATGTAGTGTTTATACAAAAGTTATGGCTATCTTTCAGTTTATTACTTGCACCAAGGTGGCTATGTCTCCGTTAGCAGGAAAAAGTTCTGGAATGCTTTGCACGACTTAGAGGTGGGGAACTTGGAAGCGATTAACTTTGGATACTTTTGGACACAAATACACATCAAATTGAAATGCAATAAATTGGTAAACATCATCTTGATGTTATCAAAAAATTTTCAGATACGCTTTGGATCCAGTAGATCTGATGCATGGTGCGGAGGACATTTTCAGCCTCAACGGAGGTACGTGATTTTACTGGTCTTGTCTTTGTCTTGTTAGCCTCAAATAGCCTGATGAGACTGATGACAATGAAGATGACGATCTGGATGAGACACCGATGGAGAGATTGCGAGGCCTGACAGAGAGTGTTCTGAAACAGTGCTCACAGCTGCAGAGCTGTCTGCACAGGGCTCAGTCTCACTGGTTAAGAAGTTGTACAGTTTTTTCTGCTGCAGGTTGGCTGCAGCCTATCGCAGTCTGCAACCAAGATGGCTGCAAGACTTTGCTCTCAAAGAACTTTGATTCTTAAGACTCAAGCTGTGGTAGGTGCTAAGGACCACCAATGCCTGTACAAGCTTCAGTTTTTAGAGCGATATGTTTTATTCGTGATTCAAGAGCCACGCTGCCTGTGTCCTCTTTTTGTAGTTAAAAAAAAAAGCATTTATCAGAAAATACAAAAGGAGGAAAGGAACTAGAGGAAGACAACGGGAGACCAGGAGGCTTTGGCAGACTAGCCTGATAGATACGCTGCCCATTATCCTCAGTGTGAATGTGTGATGTGCCCTTCAAAAACAGATGATGATTAAAGTCAGGCCTGTTCTAAGTCTATGGAATGTTCAGGCCAGCACCACACACGGCGATGATGCGCTTCATCCGATTAAAAAAAGGCACTTACATACGAGCTGCTGCTGCACGCAGCCCCCTGAGACAAAAAAGGCAACTCCTAACACACACACACACACACACACCAACGCACACACACACACACACACTTTGCCCGTCTTTGTCTGTCTTTCTGACTAAAAGCTCCCTTTATGGCTTGCTGCTGGTGCCAAAAGTGATCAGACAATGTGATCCTTCTGCTGCTTTGACACACACATTTCTGCGTGAGGCCAATTATCCACAGTCCCTGCTCCAAACCAATCAGGAGCCATCCCTTACAAACCTTGCGTGCAGCCTGTAGCTGACATCCTAAACTTAATTCTGTTTTTAGGAATTTTGTGTGTCAGTGCACATATGCACACACACACACACACACACACACACACACACCTCCTCCACCCTATGTTTCATCAGGCTCTATAGCAGCAGCGGCAGAAGCAGCAGTCCTGCCGGTTGCCATGGCAACACTTCCTCCTGCCTTGAGTATGTGAATATGTGTGCGTCAGTGCACGCGCGCCCGCGTGTGTGTGTGTGTGTGTGTGTGTGTGTGTGCGGTCGGCGGGGCTGGTCTCACTACTTTAGTGAATCTACAGTGTGCATGTGTAACAGTGTGAATACACAATGAGTGAATGAATGCATAAAACACACACACACACGCTCCCTCGCGTGCCGGCTCCCGCAGGCCGACGCTCGCGCCGTCTTTGAGCAAACATGTTGGTGAAAGGGATGCACTGTTGTGCGCTGCAGCCGCTCAACTCGCAACCCAACAATCCTGAAGCTTAAAAAGGCACATGTATGCCTCAGACCTGAATTTAAATCGAACCTGACGGAGACAAAGAGGGTGAGAAGGAAGGTGGGGGGAAAAAAAGCTCCTTATAGTGGCAGAACATGCAGTGGGTGGAATATCAAAGACAGGATTATAAATGTTCTTGATTGGCTGCGGATCTTCACTTCCCTTTTTTTGACGTGGGTGAACAAATATCTCGTGTCTGTCCTCCTTTCTAATCGTTCCAGCTTTATGGAGCGATGCAATCCAACCACCAGCTCCTCTCCCCTTTGGCTTCATTAGGAGATTTAAAGCCATGCTGGGAACACTGCTTAAGTGTGTGTGTGTGTGTGTGTGTTGGGGGGGGGGGGTGTTAGTGTCAGTGTTTGTGTGTGCAGATCACCCCTCCAGCGGTGTGAAATTGGCCTGTGCTCTGAGGGGAATTAGGTTAAAACTGTCCAAGATGATTCTATTGTCAATTCTCAGATCAAAGAACTTCATCTATCATCAATTTGCAGACGCACATGGCTTCGGGACAATGTTTCTCCACACGTGACAGTGTTAAAGCCTGCAAATGGATTTTTTGGGGGTTCTTTAAAAAGATCAACCCCACCCCAGCCCACCCTGGCTCGTTTCTAATGGATGCCTGTGCACAAATGAAGGGGCTAAACTCTGATAAATATTTGAGCGCCTCTATTAATCTGTTGATGAAGTGATAGTGTATGTTTGTGATCTCCTACCTTCCTCCTCACTGGAGTCTCTCTGTATATAGACAGGAGGCGCTGTGGAGGATGACCCCGCTGCCCCTGAGCTGCTCTTTGTGAAAATGCCACTGATGAACTTGAGCATCTTTCTGTCTTTAGCAGAGCCTCTTTGGCCCTGCTGTGCCTGCTGAGCTTCTCTTGCCAGCCCCAGGTCTTCAGAGAGGCTGTTTAGGTCACTGTTATCCAGGGTGCGACTTTTGCCTTTGCGAGGTTTGGGGGCCTGGGACGGAGGTGCAGGTAGGGAAGTTGAGCCGCTCTTTAGCCTGTCCTTTCTGGGGATGTCTCTCATCACTGCAGCCATGCCACTTCCAACCTCCAGCGGTATTCCAGTTTGGGCCTCATCCTGCAGGTCCCGCCATCCTTCGGTCCTGCTCGCCTCGGCCCATGAGGCCCTGCAGGGGCCTGGAGAGCGCGTCGTCACGCGGCAGTCCTTACGATCGAGGCTCTGGGCTGAGGTAGGGCTGCGTTCTCTACCCTCCCTGGAGTCACGACCGCGGGTGGCCACGCTGCTGTGAGACTTGAGCAGACTCACAGGCCGCTGTCCTGCCGGGCGGATAGGAAGGCTGGTCCTGGTTGGGGTGCGGCTGGGCTCGGCCACCTCCATTGGGGGTGTTGGGGTCAGGGATGGAGACCTGCATTGCTTTGCCTCTGGGGTGGAAAGCGTCTTCTCGACTACGTCTGCTGACTTTGTCTTCTGAATTGTTATTCTCTCAGCAGGTAAGGGGATAGAGAGGTTGCATGGTGGCTTTTCACCCACTTTACTGGGGACATTCACGGGTAGTTTATCTGTCAGAGGGCGGAGGGATCTTCTCTCTCCTTCCTTTACTTCATCAGTGCCACCTTTCACAATGACAGCATCTTCAGCTCTCTGTGGTTGTCCTAAAACCACTCCGGCTCCATTTTCAGCCCGTGTGGAAGCTCCACCTTCAGCTTCCGCTCTTTCATCGCCCGTCCTTTCTCCTGGTCTGGCCTCCACCTCCTTCCCCTGGTTGCTGTTCTTGGCCTCCCCGCCATTCTCTTCCACAGCCTCTACCTTGACCAGGGTGAGGGAAATGAGGTAGGTGGTGCGTTGCTGCAGGGCGCCGCCTCCGCTCATGTGGTCAGGCTTCAGTAGACGCACAGCAAATGAATGAAACCAGACAGAGCAGCATGAACAACTGACGCTTTGCCAGCGTGTTGGGACGTGAAGCAATCCGACGACACGACAAGGACGAAAAACTTACATGGAGGAAGATTAAGTTTCTCCTCGGAAGACACAACAGCAGAGGGACTGTTGGGCTCATCCATCCCCCAAATCCCTCTTTCTTTGTTTCGGATTTTAATTTCAGTCACGGAGTTCTTCTCTCACTGTAATTCTCATTTCTCTGGGACACAGAAAAGAAATCCACCCTTCCTGACAACCTTCAGGACCACTGTCAGTACAGTCAAAGCAGCTCTTTTGTTCCTAGAAAACACCCAGTTAAAATGTATCCGCTGCATATGCATGCAGCCACTGAGACAAAAATATCTTCATTATCATGTCTGATACCTCATTCTTTATGGTAATCATTTACTTGACCTTATTTCATGTGCAGCACTCCCCCAGCTTACATGTTGCTCAGTCCAACCGCTTCAAAAATCTTGATTCGTTTCAGAATAAAAGCTGCCCTGCATCATACGTCATCAAGGATGCAACGGACAGCAGCTGTAAAGTGAAAAGGCGAAGTCTTTAAAAATTGATTAGTGTCACCCTAAAGCAGCGTGGCACAGAAACCCCCAGAGCTGAATGCAGTCCAGTCCAAATCATGGGCTCTCACTGCACACCTCACATGCGTGTTGACAGCAGCATCCATTCACAGAGCGCGGTGGCAAGAAGGCAGGCAGCCTCACGGAGACGCGCGGGAAGGACACCGATGAGGGCTGGAGGGGATCAGGAGCAGATGCCAGCAGAAGGAGCCCGGGTGGGAAGCTGGGGAGATGCATGACCGAGCGAGGGCGCGTCCGGCCATCACGCCCCTCTCTCCGTCTCTTGGGCTGCCTGTGTCCTGTGAGCGCATCAGGCGCCGAGCATAAGTGGAGGCGCTGAGGCGAGTCACAGCTTCTCGACTGCCTGTGAAGCCTTCTGACAGAGACACCGTCGCACAGGTTCAGCGAGTCCAAATCTCATCACGTACACACACACACATGCACACACCCTCACACATGCACAGCTCTCCTCTCTCGCACTCTGCGTTTCTCTCTCCTCTCCTCTCCTCTCCTCTTCTCTCCTCTCCTCTCCTCTCCTCTCACTGATAGGAATCTCCGATGTCCCTCCCTCCGCATGCCCCTCCTTGTTCCAATAGGCGATCCATACAATGCAGAAGGATCCTGCTTCTCTTCCCTTTCCTTTTCCTCCTCTATTTTCTCTCCCTCTGCTTTTCCTGCTGCTCCTCTCAGACGGTGCAGGGTCCCTGATTTTTTACTGCTCATCCCCATCCCCTCCCTTCCATCTTTCTCCCCGTGTGTCGGAGAGGATGAGGAGGGGGAAGAGGCAGGGGCTGGTGGTAAATCATCAATGCACACACACACACACACACACACTGGACTTGCTAAATGAGGGGAGGCTGCAGGAGAAGAGATCAGTGGCAAGGAGAGGCAACTAAGCAGGGTTTAGTTGGGAATGACAAATAGTGGAAAAAGCATGAGAGTGTGTGTGTGTGTGTGTGTGTGTGTGTGTGTGTGTGTGTGTGTGTGTGCGCGCGTGTGTGTGTAGGGGAAAAAAAAGACTCTCGGGCTGGGTGTGTTTTCTAAGTGCCAGAAAATTTTCATCAAGATCATTCATCTGTCTTCAGCTGTCTGTTTGTGTGAATAAGTGTGTGTGTGTGTGTGTGTGTGTGTGTGTGTGTGTGTGTGTGTGTGTGTGTGTGTGTGTGTGTGTGGGTGTGTG
>JAVDPK010000656.1:873862-888683 GCA_034780415.1 Cichlasoma orientale
TATAAAGAGCGTTTTAAAGTTTTTTTTCTTAGAAAAAAGGTTATTTAACTTCAGACGATGACGTAGGTCGCTGCCCTGACGACACGCGCATACGTCATCCGCCCTCAGTGCAGTTTGCTCCCAGAGATCCGCGCAGCTGCTCCTCAGAGCCGGATAGCAGGGACTCTCAGCCCGTATTTATTTGTTCGTTCAGCCGGAGGAGGTTTTGAAGATGGTCTGCGGCGGGTTCACCTGTTCCAAAAACGCTCTGTGCTCCCTGAATGTGGTGTACATGGTGAGTGTGCAACACGGATGCTGAGACTCTGCTAGTTACACTAGCTTCGGCTAACTAGCTTGTGACTGAAGAAGCGATACGCTGGCGAGCAAATGTACTGACCTGATTTAACCTTTTATTTGGCATGCCTCTTTGTTCATCCTACAGATGGTTATTGGTATGTAAACTATTTTAATATTATAGTAAAACGCTAAAGTGATGTAATGTAGGGTAGCTGAGTAGAAGTAGTGGCTAGCCTGTTAGCTATCGCCGTTGTGCGTATGAAAGGTCCCGTTAGCGGCGAGGCCAGCTGACCTAAAATACAAAGCTGACGCGCTTCAGCTGGTTATCGTCTTCATCACCTCAGTTAGCAGTCACCTGGGTGTGTGCTAACAGGAGGTAACCAGCTCGTGTGTCTGCCTTTGTCCTTTGTGTCAGTCATGTGAGTTGTGATAGTCAACATGTTGTCTTCACCTCAGCTGACATAAATTCTTATCTGAAAACAGCAATCACTCACTTCCTGCACTGACAAAATCCAGCAGTTCTCTGGGAAAATACTGCTTTTCTAACATTTAAACACTATAAACGTGAAGAATGCGAGAGAGAAAAGCCGACTCTGGGCGTTTTCAGACTGTAATACGTGATTTTTTTGTGTAACATTATTTGGATTTGCTCTCTAACTTCTATCCAATAATGTCCAAAGTCTTAAACTGCTCCCATTTTCAGAGGAATGTTTTTTTGTTTGTTAAACCACTTAACACTGACCTGTGAATCATTCAAGCAGAAAGAGGCATCTAACTAAAGGGATGAACCAGTGTGTCTACACATAACAGACAACTTAGCAAAGAATGAGTTTTAAATTCTGTCTTTAGTCTCTAGTTGGATCTATGAAAAAACGCCAAGAATAACAGTTTGACAGGCATAAAGAGCTCATAGCCAAAAACTTGGCATATCTTGGCATAGTGAGCACTGTTTTAAAAAAATCTGAGGGGACAAGAAGAAATGACGGGCATAAAAAACTGTCTACAGCAGATAAGCAGTATCTGAAAGTCATGTCCTTAAGAAATAGAGGGGGGGGGGGGATCAGCAAAGACCTGATACAAGATCTGAGAGCTACATTTGGCCCAGCCACTGTTCACTCGTATCAGTGGAAGGGTGGCTGTCAAGAAACCATTCTTAAAGAAGGAAATATGGAGAAAAGGCTGAGGTATGCCACATTACACAATAACTGGGCTGAAAATCAGTGGCAACAGGTCTGATGGAGTGAATTCAAATTAGAATTTTTTTAGTTCACATCATCAATATGCACGGAGGTGGTCAGGAGAGAGGAACAACAGTGAGTGTACGCAGTCGTCTGTAAACCACGGTGGAGGCTGTGTCATGGTTCGGGGCTGTATTTCAGCCAGTGGTGTTGGGGATCTCATCAAAACTGATGGAATTATGAACACAGTAAAGTACAGTCAGATTTTGATCCACTGTTCAATACCATTTGTAAAGTGTCTGTTTGGCAATGGCATCATTTTTCAACATGAAAAAGATTGTCTCAGAGCCTGGACCTCAACATTTTTGAAGCAGTGTGGGATCATCTTGGCAGAGGAGGAGGGAAAAGGCAGCCAGCATTCAAAGAAGAGCTTTGAATGTCCTTCAAGAAGCCTGGAGAATTTCCTTGTATTGCACGTTTGAGGAAATTGCTGCACCAATATTCTATTTTGCTAGCAAAATGTAAAGAAGTGAGAGGTTGCTTGAGACCTTTGCACGGTACTGTAACAGTACAAAAACTCTGTAGCGCTATTAGCAGGATGTTGTTCCTGTTGTTTCAGTCACTCGGTGTGTAATCAATATGGATGTACCAGTCCAGCCGTTTCCAGTTTCGATTTGATACCTTGGCTTTGGGTGTCGGCTAATACAGAGTATTCATCTGATTCCAGTGTTAAATTAATAAGCCATATTCCTCACTGTGAAGAGGAGACTGTGAATCATTTGTTATGTATAGGGAAACCTCAATCTTAAACTGCTTTCCTAACTTTAGGAAAGCAAAAATTTACTCAATTGGTATTTTTTAATAATGTGAAATGCTTAAAAAGGGCCCACATTTTTTAAGAAAATGAATCATCTAATTATTTTGCAGTTGTCTAATTTTAGCTCATAGTGAGATGTTTGCTCTGTGCTGCTTCCACTTAGTCATGCTTCCCCACAAGTGTTACCCCGATCCAGCTTTGAACTCGCTTCTGCCTTCTATAAATTCTCTCTGACCTAACATAACAGAAAGTGACAGAATCAGAGAAATCAAAGCATTGTGTTATTTGAGATTAAGTGGTGGCCAAGTGGTTTCAGTGGTTAGCCCTGCTGCCTCACAACAAGAGGATCCTGGGTTCGAATCCAGCTTGCTACCTATGTGGTTGTCTATCTGCGATGTGCCCTGCCTCTTGCCCACTGACACCTGGAATAGGTTACTTTTAAAAACTGAGGTTCCCCGGTGTAGAAACAAATAAAACTGAGCTGCAACAATTTGAGTAACTCGATTTATAATAAAAAATAAAATAAAAAATTCTTGACACAATTTTTTTGCTTCGATGCTTCATTTAATCTACAACTCTGTAGCGCTCGGCATGTAAGCGTGACAGTTTCACGCACATTAGCAGCTACAAATAGACCTGGAATAGAATAAAAAGTGTGTGAATAAAAAGTATTGCAACATTAAGCTTGTATAGGCCCCAGTTTTAACAAAAGGACTGATGACACAACAGCTGCAGACAGCTGTGAAGATAATGCTGTCATAGTTTAACGTGGAATCTGTCTGCACACGCAGACTGCGAAGTTCAAAGAGGCGGAGACAGTGAGCTCAGGTAGCGTGAAAGAAAATGTTTCTCTAGTGTCCAAAACAGCAGCGCTTGTTCCTGTGATCACTATTAAAACCTTTACTGGGAAACAGCTGGAGGAGCCCTTCATCAAACGAGCACCAACATGAAGAAAAGCACATTTTGTTACTGCTCCCATCCACCGCTGTTTGTCTTACACAGCTAAAATCTACAGTAAAAATACAGAAGTTAAAATAAAATATGCAGATGAACTGTTAGCTTAGTCTGACACGATGTTTAAATCGGGCAGCTCGCTGAAGGCTGACGGCAGCCGTCCTCCTTTATGGCAGTGATACCTGCAACAAGCAGGGCCGAGTCTAAAGGGGGACATGGGGTGTATGAGACCATATTTATTTCAAGACTTTAGAAACATTATTTTGCAGATTTAGATTAATATAAATAAAACATTAATTAAATTGGAAAATGTAGGCAATTCCAATAAATGACTCCAACAACCTAAACAACTGATCAGTATTAACAATAATCATAAATGTTCCGATACAGTACCGATATCTTGGCTTCTCGTATCCGCTGATATGGAGTATTGATCTGATACCAGTGTTATATTAATAAACTGTATTTCTCACTCTTAGGAAGAGCCTGTAAGTCTTTCTTTGTGTGTAAGGAAGCATCAGGCTCGACTTAAGCATTGCTTTCCTAACTTTGTGAAAAATCCATTTATTGAATTCGGTTTATTAAAATAATTAATGACAACAGACCTAAGGCAATTACAGTGGAAAAAAATTAAAAATGTGTGGGTGGGTGTTTGCACTCATCTCATTAAGCTGCTGCATGCTGCTGTTATTTACAATCTCACCAGTTTCTCCTTTTCTTGAACCTCCTCACACACACACACACGCTTCACGTGTGGAGCTGACAGGAGGCAGCTGGAGTGAAATATCGAGTTGACGACAACACATTATGTTACTGTAAGTGCAGTAAAAGCTTTCCAGCAAATGTTAACTTATATAATGTCTCTTTGGCTGAATATAACAAGCAACAGTGAAAGGGAGAGGAGGAAGCCATGTCAACTCATTTGACCAGTTCAGTTTGCAGTTAAGTAAAAAAAAAAAAAAAAAACCTTTTGCAGGCATACAAAGAAAATTTGTTGGTGTAGGAATGTGAAATACTTCCAGACTGCTGCTTTGCTGTTAGCTTCCTCCACGCTGCGTTAGCTCTCCAGCTGTTTGCCGCTGTTGTGTGGCAGAGTAGATGAGGCACTGATAATTAATCCAGCTTTTTGAGTTTGGATTGGACCAATTATCTCATCCAAATATCACGTCTGAGCATCCCTAATCTGACTAATATTTTAATCTTCATCAAAACATGCTAAAGTGTCACGAAACATCTCAGTGGTGAATATTTGCTAGTTTTCTAAGGCTCATGTGACAATATGTCAGTTTTTGCTTTTGGACTCAAAGAGCAGTTTGAAGTGTTGCTTTTGTTTCTGGAGAACCGTGGCCCGTCAGTCCTTTTTATTTATTTTTTGTTGCATTTATTTCTCTCTGTTCAAGTATTATTTTACTTCTCCTCAATCTCCTTTTATAACTGACATGTTTGAGTCTTTAAGCTCTTTGGCACGCAGTTTAAGCACCAGCGCAAAATCGATGCGACCCAGCAGATATCGGTCAATAAGGCCAGAGTCGGTTCAACTCTGAAAACATTTGTTTACCAGACCAGCTAGTGATGTTATGTGCTTGTGCTCAGTTTAAATAGATGATCTTGTTTATCATGTTTGAAGTGAATAGAAATGAAATCAGTGTTTTTGTAATTGGTTACAGATGATTTAAAAATGCATTAAAACGCTGTCCTGGATCAGCAGCTTTATGTCCTGAAGCCGTGTGAGGTGTTAATCGGCCTTTTTCCTCACACTTGAACTCCGAAGCAGACCTCCTGTTTACAGACTGAGCTGTGTTTCTAGTAATCAAACCACAGTGCTGTGACCTCGTGATAAGCTGCGATCCATCTGATGTGCTCTGCCTCAGCTGACTGTGGTTAACCTCTTTCCCTCTGCTCCCCTCAGCTGGTCGGGCTGCTGCTAATCGGAGTAGCAGCGTGGGGGAAGGGCTACGGCTTGGTGTCGAGCATCCACATCATAGGAGGGGTCATCGCGGTGGGCGTTTTCCTGCTGCTCATTGCTGTCGTAGGACTGATCGGCGCCATCCACCACCACCAAGTCATGCTTTTCTTTGTATCCTCAAAGTCTTTGTTGATCCGTGTGTCCGGAGTAGAGCTGGAAATTAATATTTGTTTAATTTGTTGAATACCTATTTAGTTATTTTTTGGTTTATTTAAATTTATGCCTTTCCTAAGTCACTCTGGTTTCCCAAAGTCAAGAGCGCTGTGGCCCCCATCCCCCGGTCGTCCGATAGCACCGGCCTGTGAAATTTTCCTGGCTAGAAGCCTGTCTTCACTCTTATCAAAATACAAGAGAAAGTGATTTATTATAAAGAAGTCCTGTTGTATAGACTCCTATAGAAAAACAGTCTCGTGCTGCTTAGATCTATTTAATCTGAATAATTTTTTGGGCTCAGTTTCAAGCTTAAGTTTCAAGTCTTATTTAATTCAACATGAAGTACAATTTGTAAAGTGAGAGCAGGCCTACCTCTTGATTAACAAATCACTACCATATATGCATGCAATGTAGCCATCCTGTGCTCTTATAATGGTTTCAAGTAGCTAAGATGCCAGTGGTGAAAAAAACTCAGCTGGCGGCTTCAAAAACAGGGCCTTGCAAACCACTGGATGATGTCATGATGGCTGCATCCATCTTTTATATACAGTCTGTGGCCGAAACATTAGACACACAGAAAGGAATTGTATCAGTGCTGAAATCCCTCCCATTTTGGATAATTACAAGCTCAGTGTGGTTTGAAATGTGGAATTTGTTGTTGCTGTTGTTTCTTTGACCTCTGCTTCTCAGTACATGGTCATTCTCTTCATTGTCTTCCTCTTCCAATTTGGAGTTTCATGTTCCTGCTTGGCGATGAACAGTGGGCAGCAGGTGAGCTATTTTCAGAATGTCCATCAAAGTATCTATATTTCTTTTAAAAAAAAAAAAAAAAAAGAACATCTTTGACTTTTATTTGTCCTGTTTACATTTTCCAGAAGAATCTTCTGAACTCTGCATGGGATCTGATGGAAAACAAGACCCGGGGAGACTTGGAGAGCCAGCTCAACTGCTGTGGGCTGTTCAACGTCACTGAGAAACACCAGGTTACCCGGGACTTTGACAGCTGTCCTGCTGTAAGTCTCAAATATCACATTTCTCATTGTTAAGGAAAGAAAAACACTCTCATGGAAAACCTACTTGAAAGGTCTAGGTGCATGCTTCAGTCATCACCTAATTAAACCATAATTAGTTTCTGGTTTACCCACTTTGTAAATGATTCTCATCAGAGATGGAAAATGTATTTCCGGTTGCACATTGAGCCCAGAGCAAAAATCACATAAGCATTTCCTTTAGGAAAAAGTAGGACGCTTACTGTTATTCTCAGAATAGATTTTGGTAGCTAATACTGGCTTATCTGACAAACCGTTGACTCATACCGCAAAAGACTTGAATGCCTTTCTCTTTTTGTCTCTCTCTCTCTAGGCATGCGCAAAGAAAGGTGAATGTGTGCCCTGCGGGAACAAGATGCTGGATCATGCCACAGAGGCTCTGAAGATCCTCGGGGGCGTGGGGCTCTTCTTCAGCTTCACAGAGGTTGGTATCCGATGCTTTAAATGAACTCCATCAGGTCACTATGACATGCCTAAATTTATTGACTTGCTGTGATATGATTGGCTGACTAGGTTATTGGGTTAATGAGCAGTTGAACAGGTGTACCTAATAAAGTGGTGTGTACTTACTTTTTTCCTGTGTAATTCCTTATTCTCCAGTGAAGAGAGACTAAAAACACTGTAAATAAAGTTAAAGATGAGTTTCACTGATAGCATTATTATTGTTCCGTGTGCTTTGTTGTTATAAGCTTTAGTAAAAATCTGATGGTGTGACAGCCCTGCTCTAAAATCTCTTATTTTCTCATTGCTTTGGTAAACTGAACGTTTTTGGGTTTCGCTGGACAAAAGCCGACTTCTGAATATTTTTTTAGGGTGGTGGAGCCGTGTTACCCATGTCCTGCCCAAATGTGAACACACTCCTCGAATTTCACTTTGCCCATTTTTGCCACAGTCTCCACTGTATTGGACTGTGGTGGATGTTGTCAGATGGGTCTCATGCCAAACCATGAAGTGGTCATGTTTCATGACTGTTTTTAACTAATGCATGGTAATAAGTGTAATTCGAGTGCACGTCCTCCTTCACTACATCCATGAATCTTCTCTGTGGTTTTCCTCTTTTCCTCCCGCCTGGCAGCTTCATATTCAGCACCCTTTGTCCAATATATCCACTATTCCTCCTCTGCACATGTCCAAACCATCTCAGCCTCGCTATCTAATTTTGTCTCCAAATCGCTCAACCTGAGCTGTCCCTCTGATGTACTCATTTCTAATCTTCTCCATCTGGTTACTCCCAATAAAAATCCTAATATCTTTAACTCTGCCACCTCCAACTTAGCCTCCTGTCTTTTTATCAGTGCGCCATCTCCAAACCATACATCATAGCTTGTCCACCAGCTTGTAAACCTTCCCTTTCACTCTTGGTGCCATCCTTCTGTCACAAATCATCTGAAACTCGTCTCCACCCACTCCACCCTGCCTGCACTCTCTTCTTCACCCCCCTCTGCACTCTTTGTTGCTTTGGATGATTGACCTCATGTATTTAAGTTACCTTTATTACCTCGGCTCCTTGCATGTTCACCTCTCCACCTGTCTCCCTCTCATTCACACTCATCTATTCTGTCTTGCTTCTACTGATGTTCATTCTTATCCTCTCCAGTGCATACCTCCACCTCTCCAGGCTCTCTTCCACTTGTTCCCTACTCTCACACTTTCCAGTGAATGCATCAGGGGAAACTTGGTTTTCAATACTTTGACATGCAGACTGGACGAGCTGGGGATCGAACCACAGACCTTCCAATTAGTGGCTCCTGAGCCACAGCCGCCCCACTAATGCTGCGACTATTTCATAGACTGCCATAAGACTGTGTTTGCTGTACGCTTCTCATTTTCTGGCTAAAAATAACTTTAAGGGCCTTTTGATGTTCTGATCTGACATGTATATCCTTCATTCACAGATCCTGGGAGTGTGGCTCGCTGTGCGCTACAGAAACCAGAAGGATCCACGAGCAAACCCGAGTGCTTTCCTATAGTCTGTCCCACGTCACGGCGCAGTAGGTGCAGTTTCAGACACACTGGTACACACAGAATAACGCACATCTAGAGGCAGACACTCAGGCATATAAATACAGAGCCACAGCAACCACAACACAGAACGGACGAGCGCACGCAGCACCTGGAAAAACACTGAGAAAAACAAAATGCACACCTTCACATGAGACTGAGAAACTCCAACAAACTGTCCAGAAAAATGCAAGCTGGAAGACTTGGATACTTATGTGTGAAAGGATGAGAAGTGGTACTTGTTGGTATCACAACCCAGCCTCGATTTGAGTACCAGATTTCCCGATTGCAGCGAGATCTCTCTGCATGCGTCCTCTCACGCCTGCACAGACCAACAGCCTCTCATTCCACAGTCAAACCCAACGACTGCGCGGTGTCCGACGTAACTTGTATGCACCTTGAATTTTCTGCTAATGTAGCGCCACCTCTTAACGACAAATATACTCCTCCTGGTGATGTGATGTGTACATGTCTCAGCATGATGAGAAAATCAGTGAGGCTGGAGAGAAGGCACATACTGGACACGTGGTGTAAAGTAGTTTTTGAAAGGGTAAAAAAAAAAAAAAAGTATAATCCCCCCACACACACAAACCAGGATTATGGATTAGGTAGTATATTTTAGAAAATGAACTTGCTAGTCTTTGGAGTTAAAATATTTATGAACTGTAACTGAGCCAACTAACTTTTAAACCGTTAGTGATGCCAACGGGCTGCAGCCTCGATGTTGTACATAGTCTTTACATACTGTAGTTCACAGAAAGTGTTCTCGGTGGGTTTGCCGTGTAGTTTTCCCCCTTCTAGCCGGGAGGTTTGCTTGCAGATTCGGCGTCTCCGAAAGCCTGAATAATCCTCGCCTCTTCCTGTATTTAATATTTTCTTCAGTGTCGCACAGTGACGTTGCTTAGCGTAGATTCTGGTTGTAGAAAAATGGATTAAGGTACATCTTGTTACCTTCTGTGTAACTGGACGAAATCTCCGTAATGTAAAACATTAATAAGTGCTGTTTGATTTGAAATAATGAAGTGAATTTGGCCAAAACTGCTTATTGCAAATCCAGTTTGTTTTTTATCGTGTTAATTGTGAGAATGTGCTTTTGGTTGCTGTTTCTTCTTTCTTTCTTCTTTAAAAAAATATTTTAAAGCTTGTGATTCTTTGGTGCAGTTATTTTTATGTGTACTTCCACCAACTTTTTTTTTTCTGTTCATCAGTGTTAAAACGCTTTGTAAAACGTGCTTGTTCAATATTTTCAGGCTCTGTTTAAGGATGCACATTAAGCAGCTGTTATGTTGTAGATTTATCGTTTTGCTCGATATTGAACATTTCCTGTTGATGAATAATTGCTCAGTCTGTCTTTAAGCAGGTTTTTTTTCCTCTCTTTTTGAATTGCTTTTAACTTAAAGGACTAACACAAGTTGTAATTATGTCTTACTTGAACCTGTCGACTTTACTGATTATGGATTTCTTGCTGCTGGTTTGGAGTTCTTGTTGTAAGCAAAACATTGACGGATCTTAAGCATTATTATGCCATATATTACACCTCAATTTGAATTTGTGTGCAGTTGTTATTCAAATGTAATTTTTGAGACTTAATTTTTCCAAATAATAAAAACTAAATAAAAATTGGAAACTGTTTTCCTTGAGTTATTGTTGGTAGGACTGGGAAATCGGACTGGGTCTGTTCTGGTTCTGATGCACCAAGTCAAGACCGTGATTGCAATTCTACCAGACGCAACGCAGCACCCAACTTGTTACTTCTAAAAGTAGCGTCACGCAAATGAGGAGAGCAGGAAGTGGTCCACTTCCAAAATGATACTTATTGTAGCACTAATGCAGCGTCACAGACACACACCCAGCAGGTTTCTAGAGTTATGCAAACAATACAATCAGAATAAAACGTCGTTTTTTTGAGTCGAGCCCACCCCTGTGTTTCACAGCACTGTAAACTCACACTGTTTAGTAAAGCTTGAGCCAAAACATTTTAAAAAGCTTTTAGCCAATAGGATCTGTTAAGGATGTGATATATAAAAAACTTTTTTTTTTTCTTCTTAAATCCCGTATCTGGGAAGTTCTTTTGTTACAGCAGTTTATTTCACACGTAAAATCAAAGGAAAGGACAATTTTAAATGGCAAACTGCTAAAATTTAAGAGCCGATGAATCAGTTATGATTCGTCCGCATGCATGAGGTAATAAAGATTTCCTGTACCGGTCCTTGTAGCAGTGCAGCTGAATCAGTCCGTTAGAGAAAGCGAATCACTGCATTTCCAGTGATTTGTGCTGAGGGGGTAAATAAAGGTATTTTGAAGAAGTCAAATCTGTATAAGGTTTCCATTAATGATCCTATGAAAGGATCATTAATGGTTGCTGAATCTGCCTTTGTCTCCAGATATCTGAGGGTCTCACCTGATCTGCTTTCAGGTACGTGGTCAAAGTGTCAGTTTGCAGAGACCTTAGCTGACCTTACTGTCAAAAAGCCGGCTAATCTGAACCAAACTCTGTATCGGATAACTTCGTGTATGTCACACAAAGTCCATGTCCTCTTTAAAAGTGCTTGTTTTGTTATTTTTAAAGTTCAAGGGAGTCCCCTGTACAAAAACACAATTTTAAAGTTCAATAAACAAACCCAAATCCTCACCTTGGGTCACTAATGACCTGGAGGGTGATAAGAGGGTAAGCTGATGAATAATCATTGTTAACCAGATTGTTGTTGACCAGATAAAATTGTTATGGTCCACACGTGAAAGGAAGAAAGGTTTCAGATCCTATCTCCATTTCAAGGCCATCAATCAAGCTGAAGCAGATTAGTAACACTGAGCATGTTAACAGTGTACAAAAGGTCAGATTTCTGTGTACCTTCCGGTTGTTGCCATGCTCAGCTGACAGTAAGGGGGGGGGGTCACTGACTTATCAGAGCTCTTTGCAAGTAAATCAATTTATAGCGATCGTTCAGTTGTGATCAACATGCCGAGGCAAGTTTTCCCCAGAACATTGCTGACCAAGAGAAACATATCAGAAAGCACCTAAAGTAGGGTCAGACTTGTTTTTGGTGAATGAACCACATGCAACCCAATCCTCGTGATAATATTCAATACAGGGCGGCGTGGTGGCTAACACTGTTGCCTCACAGCAAGAAGGTCTGGGGCCTTTTTGTGTGGAGTTTGCATGTTTTCCCTATGGTTTTGTTCTGGGTACCTCCTCCCACAGTTAGGTTAACTGGTGATTCGTTAACCCTGCAGCAGATATGTCCAGGGTGTACCCTGCCACTCACCCTGTAGCAGGGTGGAGCTGATCCCAGCTGCCACTCACCCTGTAGCAGCTGGGATCAGCTCCATCCCTCCCCGCGATCCGGAATTGGATAAGCAGAAGAAGATGGATGGATGAGATTATACATATCTGCTAAATAATTTGTATCTAAAGCTTTAAAGGAAAAGGTACTGGAGTAAATGTTGTGCCCCACTTTAGACACACCCCTGCAGGTATCACTACAAGAAGAACAAAGGGTGGACTGCTCACATCCATCCATCCATCCATCCATCCATCCATCCATCCATCTTCTGCTGCTTATCTTGGTCCTGGCAGCACATTGAGCAGTGACTCCCCGGCCGCCTCCTCCAGCTCTTCCGGGGAGACACCTGAGCCAGCCAAGAGACATAATCTCTCCAGCATGTCCTGGGTCTGCCCAGGAGGCATCCTAGCCTCAAATGGCTCCATTCAATGTGAAGGAGTAGAGGCTCTACCCTGAGCCCCTCCCCGATGACAAGCTCACCAATCTGTCTCTAAGGTACGGCCCAGACCCTCACAGCCTTCCGCGTCTGCCACATTTCAACACTGTGGCAAAATAAACAGTTTGTCTGGGTACAGAAAGCTTTCATTTTATCTTCCTCTTAATTTAATTGTTTCAACCACCATTTTGTTTTATGCAGTGACAGCACAACGCTTTTCCTCACATTTAAACTCTTTTTAAAAATGCACCTTCATGATATTAATGTGAATTTTTCCTTTAATGTTCATTTAAAATGTAGAGCCAGTTTGCAGCCGCGACTCTCGATGTGCCACCTTTCCCCACACGATGGCAGTACAGAGTCTGTGCAGCTGCCATTTCTTCCCCCCCACCACTCACTGTTATTTCAGCCCCGCTCTGACATGAGTAAATACCTCAAGACAGGCAAAGAATCTCTACACAGAGGTGCCTTTTTCCTGTGACTGCCATCGTACAGATTGATTTCCTCCCAGCTGAAGGTGGACTGCATGGACGTGGCAGCTATGAAATTAATTCACTCAAGTAGTAGGTTTTGTTATATCCTGTGATATTCCTTCAGAAGGCCATTAATCCCTTCAGCTGGGATCGGTCCAGAAATGTGGTGGTGGTGGGTGGATGGGAGGGGGGGGGGGGGAGTGTAGAGAGCAGAAGGAGAGCTCAAGAACACTCTGATAGGAGAATAGAGACAACACACAAGGAAATTATCCTGATACCTTTCAACCAAGGTTATCCTAAATGAGGATAAACTGCTCCTCTGCCCTCATCTTAATGGCCCGTGGCAGACTGTCACCAGCACTGCCCACCCCCCCCCAATGCCTTCAGACAAGGTGCGACCTAATCTCTGATGTTGGATTGACCCTGCCAGAGAGCACCTGCAGGTTCATTTTCCTGAGACACAGGAACATTTATGTAAGTGAAATGTGCCTGCTAAGGGCTTTGGGTCTTGAGTGTTTCCGGTGGCTGGGGACCAGCATTTTAGAAACTGTCCCCTGTCCTGTCAGCGTGTTATCCCAAGGGCCCGGTGCCAGTCCCCACCCTGTGATGCATGTCCATATGCCGGGTGTATTAGTTTGGAGAAGCTGTGGAGAATCGCACCAACAGGGATGGCCATCTGTCCTCTTACAGATATAGCATGGGCTCTGCAAGCGCATGAAGACAGGATCTTAAAACATTTGGTCCATTATATCACAGTGCTCTGGTGAATGGATTTTACAAGGGCTTGTCCGTTAGGCAGAACTAATTATGTATAGCTTGTCAGCATGGGGCATGATATTCAGATCAGTAGGGACCAACAAACTGCTTCCTGTTGTATGGTATTTCCAGCAGAGGATACTTATACTATTACAACCAAAAACCCTGCATTCAGAATCTACTCGAGGAGTTCACAGTCCGAGGCTCACAGCTATATTATTAAAATATATATTTTAAATTGAATATTAAAAAAAAGTCCCTAAGGTAAAAACAAACTGGCAAACCAAAGATAAAAATAAACCTGAAGTACAATGAGTTTCATTAAAAGGGTTCTTTTTTAATGAAATGTTCACAAATGCTGTTATTTTCTACTGTGGCATGAAACAATCGTGTTCATCCCAAGGCTAAATTTGAGCACTAATGATGCAAATTTGATTTTAGGCCAAAAAAACTAAATAAATCTTGTAATGAAGAGAGATATCCAATAAATATGTTTGTCAAGTTGCATAAATAAAATGTACACAGATATCTTTCTCTTCAGTATTAAGAGTTGCATCTTTGAGTAATCAGTCCTAAGAAGAGTAATGTTGCAGCAAAGTCAAAGTAAAAGCAGCAGGTCTGCAGAAAAATGTCCCCTGTGGTTGTTAATATATATTAATGTATTTATATAGGACTGTGGGTACAATTATGTGGTTCAATCTAGTGATTCCCAAGCTAGAGTTTAAGCCCCTTCAAAGGGTCATAGATAAATATGAGGGGTCATGAGATGATAAATGTTTAACTGAGAAAAATTAAAGCTCTATGATGAGAAATATTCATTTTTGGGACTTTATAATTTAGAATTCCCCATTTAATTTAAATACTAGATTATGATTAGTTGGTTTAATGAAACACAGTGTTAACAAATTTATTTGACCACCTGCCATAAAAACAAATATTTTGGAAATCTGTTAAAAACCTGTTTAAAACTAAAACTTATACTGTTATTTATCAGCCAAGTGACAAACTGAATTCACGTTTTTACACCCAAATTTGAGCCGGCACACTGGACTTTTCTGGGAAGTCAGAAATTAATCAAGCGGATGGATGGATGGATGGATGGATCCATCCAACCACTAAAACTAATTTTCTGTTCAGGGATGCAAGTAAATCGCTGTAATTTTGGCATCTTTATCAAAATATAATAGAAAATTAGTGCTCTACAATTTTTTCAGCTTTTTTGTTAAACAGTAAATTTGAAAATTCATAGATAACAATAATTATTATATTTTAGCATTAAAAATATCATTTTTATTAAATAGCCTCTGCATACTGGTAGATTAACCATTACAGAAACATAAAAAATGATTTTGATAATTACCAATACTGTTAATTTAGGGCAGCAGTACCTTACACTGGGTGATGGTCTAATAAATT
The DNA here is from genome assembly GCA_034780415.1 of Cichlasoma orientale. Lineage (NCBI taxonomy): Eukaryota > Metazoa > Chordata > Actinopteri > Cichliformes > Cichlidae > Cichlasoma > Cichlasoma orientale. The sequence continues at coordinate 888,622 of JAVDPK010000656.1, forward strand.
AGTTTTTATGTTTTTATGCATACATACCTGCTCCATCAGTAGTGCAAGTTTTTCTCTGGCAC
>JAVDPK010000656.1:891317-902315 GCA_034780415.1 Cichlasoma orientale
GCTGTTTTACAACTACTCTTTCAAGGATTTTGGAGAGAAAAGGAAGGTTGGAGATTGGCCTATAATTAGCTAAGACATCTGGGTCAAGTGATGGCTTTTTAAGCAGAGGTTTAATTACAGCCACCTTGAAGACCTGTGATACATAGGAAACGAATAAAGACAGATTGATCATATTTAAGATTGAAGCATCAATTAATAGGAGGACTTGTTTGGGCAGTCTAGTAGGAATGGGGTCTAATAGACATGTTGATGTTTGGAGGAAGTAACTATTGAAGTTAACTCAGAAAGATCAGTTGGAGAGAAAGAGTCTAAATAAATATCAGTAGCATTGAAAGTAGCTGAACATAAAGATATGGTTAAAATTTTATTTGTGAAGAAATTCATGAAGTCATTACTAGTTAAATTTAAAGGAACACCTGGGGTTGTTCTTATTTTCTTCAGTGATGAATCGTAAGATGTCCTAGCCTAGTGCTTTTTCATTGCAACACACTCTTTTTCCAGGCTAAATGAAGATCTTCTAAATTAGTGAGACATCATTTCCCGTCCAGCTTACGGCTTGTCTGCTTTAAGCTGCGCGTTTGTGAGTTACACAGCAGTCCCAGTTTTTCACGTGGCCCCTTGGAAAAATGAACTGCCCGTCCCTGTTCTGACAGATGAAGTTAAAGAGGAAGCTACGTGAAACCGTTAGTCATGTTCCGCATTTTTCAAATCACATTTTAAATGTCACTTTGCACCGTGCATAACATTGCATGCACACAGTATCAGATTATTTTGATCAGTTATACTAATTTCCATGCTAGCGTCCACACCGAAGTGCAGAAATGGTGACACCTGGTTTCACTCGCATTCCAGTGGTTACATTCCAGTTTATTTTGACATGGCTGACATACAGCTGCAATGTTTAAATGTCTAACCAACTGTGATGTCATAGCAACTATATCCACCTTTTATATTTTTTATGGGATAAACCATTCAAATAGCTAAAAGGAATGGATATGAAAAAGAAATAGATGAACAGATAGTTCATCTATTTTGTCTCAGATAGTTAAAATTAATGGATAAACCATACTAACAGTTTCCTAAGAGTTATGGAAACTGTTCAGATAGTTAAAAAAGATCAAAGTAATGGCTTGTGTTCTTTTTATATCTAAGCCTAACAGACAGATGTCTGGTTTCTGCCGCTCCAACGTAGTTATACAAATACCTGACGAAAGCGACCAAGAAATGACTAATAAATGGCATTATGAATCTGTTGGGACAATATAAGTCTAAGCAAGTAATTTAGCTCATCTGACAGTCTGTTGATACATCAGAAAAAAACATATTTGGAAGCAAGCGGTGTAGTTGATGGGCAATATAAAGAAAATAGTTTTAAAAATGAGTTACAGGAGGCAGAGGAAAAATGGGGAAGGGGAAGGTAGAAGATGAGTTGAGGAAATCAAGTTTACAGACCATTAAACATAAATGTTAGTAGCCTACTTTACCCCCCACAGCATCATCATAACAAGCCCTCCCACACAATGTAATAGTTTACTTGCAAAATCATTTATTTCTGTGGCGTGTAATGCTAATTTATGTTAGAAAAATCATGTGTGTTACACCTTTTTTTCTGTGCTCTGTATGAAAACAATGTGTCCGTATTGAATTTTGCCACTGCTGTCATGGTCGAAAATCTATAAACAGACAACTGGACATCCCTGCATCCCGGCTTAATCGTTCACTCGCTGCAACAGCGCACATACAATATAGCCGCAGATACAAGGAAATGGTGGCATGATAGCTGAAGTCTGGCACTGTATCTCAAAACAAATGCTTAAAATAAATCCATATCTGTAACAAGCAGAGTGTGAAAAATCAATCAAGATCAATGTGACAGGGGATTTTGTGAGAAGGGCCGCTATGGCGGAGAATACAAAGTGTGTGAAAGCGAGAGAGGGAGATGCAATAAGACATCTTCTTCTCTGAAAGCTGCAGATTAAAGTGACCTCTTGACCTGAGCCTCTGATGTTTCCCTAATTACCTTGTCGCGCCATCCTGATAAAAAGCAGTGCCGCAGCTTCCTCTTCCCTTCTTTACGGCATCATTTACAGCCTCACAACCTGACACAAGGACAACGTCTGCGGAGCAAATGGCCAACATTGAGAGTGGGAGTTTTGTGCAGATATTATAGAGAATTTAGGCTTGCTGGGGTCTATATTACAGTGGATAAGTATGCATTACAGAATGGTGGGTGGTGCATATTTGCTGAAAGATAAAAGATTTCATCTCAGCATCTTGCTACATACTGATAGATTGTTCTGCTTGCTGGGAGTTAGCAGGATTCATACATTCAGATATCAAGTCAATCTTTAAAAAAAAAACAAAAAAACAAGCTCAAAACAAAAGAATAGGACACAGAAGAGGAAGGGCACCCACTCTCTGTTTAACTCTGGCATGTCCACGACTCCATCACTCCCCTCACCTCTGTATTGCTCATCGCTGTCTTGATTTGACCCAGCGGACTCGTTAGCTGCTTCATACAAATCTGATTCTGAAGGTGGATTGAAGCGTGGATTACCAGAGTTTGAGTCCTTCAACAACTCCAAGGCTTGCATAACTGTATGCCTCTCCACGGGGACTGGCATTTTCTCTGCTCTGTAGCATGCATACAAATTAGCTCTGCTATGTGTAAAAGTGCTCTTCTTCCTCTCTCAGTTCATAGTCCATCTTCTTCTTCACTTCTTTTCCAACTTAGAAGTGTTGTACTATGTCACCGGATACTTAGCAGTGCCCCCCCCCCCCCACTGAATAACAGTGAAACACAAATTGCAAGAATATCTCATCAGTGGCGGGGGGAAGCGCTTCGTCATAATTGTCAGAAAATCTTCTCATTGGCAGAGATAGTGTTAATAATGACTTTCCTGATTGATTAAAGCGTGCATTGACTCGCCACACCATCTTGTGGTACAAAATGGTTTTACACAAAAGTACAGCCCAGCCCTATTTCAACTTGAGTTGATGTCTCTTCAGCACAATAGAAGTTTTTGGCATGAAGTCATAGTGGCTATTTCTTCACATTGAGTTCATAGCTATGGTTGATTTTGGATGTTCTGAACTTTACAGTAAGTACATTTTTAAAAATGCATCAAAAGAAATAGTATTAGTGGTACACTCTTAGAAATAGGGATGCAGTAAAATTCCATTTCTGTCCCTACAGGCGTAGTCTACATTAACGTACCCCCATGGGTTAATAGTTGGACCTCAAGGTAACTATATGTAGAGCAGAGTTCAGATTTTACTGTTTATTTGTGTTAAATGAAAAGCATTTAATCCACTTTAACACGTTTCATTCTGTATCCGTCTTGTGTTTTTGCAGTGTGGTGCTTCAAAGAAGGGACAATAAGTTGCTTTATTTTCTGAGACTGTAGTATTAGTTCTAGTATTGGCGGTAGTTGGATCAAGCCAAGATTTGCTGTGGCGCTCTAAAAATAACTGGCAGCAAAAACACTGAATAAGAAACTGTATTTATAGTGGTTCTGACAAATCTGGCCCATTCTTGTACTCGTCCACCTACCATGTCGGTGTGCCTTTGAGCAAGACCCATAGCTTCAAGCCCTTGAATATACTTTGGGAAAAAGGGCAAAAAAACAGTCTCAAAAAAGAGTCAGATGAGAAGGCTGATACCACGGTTTGTACAGCAGATATGAAGCCACAGCCGGCAGCACCAGCAGCTATGTGCAGGACTGTTTCTTGGCGAGGGCTTGGCTGGGACTCCTGCCAAGAAATAGTCCTGCTCAAACATAACCCCACATAAAACCACAAATTCTCTTTTTCACGCTTTTTGGTTTTTGTTGAAGTATCACATTGGTGTATTTAATGGCTCATTAGACACACAGTGACTCTGAGTATTGATATTCATGAGACATTTTGTTTTATGACTTGCTTTGTGGTTATCTTCTCATATTTGTGACCATTTTTTCCCTCTCTCTGTTGACACATGCATTTGTGGGCATCTTCCGTTTTTAGTTTGTGTCTTTTTGTGGTACTATTCGTCTTGAGCTCTGTGTGATTGTTGCACTGTTTGTGTTGCCATTTTGGAAGATGCGTCTCTTTGTGGTCTTTTTGTAGCTTTGTTATCATTTTGTCCCTTTTTTGTTTTTTCTATATGGTGATTAGTGTGTGTTACCATGTGTGTCTCTTTCTTCATTTTTCATCTATTCATAGTAGTCCTGGTCTCCATGTGGTGGTTTTTCTGATGTTATGTTGTGTCTCTGTGCACTTTTTAGTCTCTGTGGCTGTTTTGCAGCCCTGTGTGGTCATTTTAACTGTTATTAATGTCATTTTGTGTCTCTCTCTCTTTGTAGTTGAAGTGTGTGACAGTTTGTGTGTGAGTCCACAGAGTCTTTGGCTCTCTGAGGTCTTTACAACTCTGTAAAATTAACATAGTGGCAACTTTGTGGTCTTCTTGTATCTCTTTAAAGCCATTTTGAGTTGCTTTGTGTCCTTTTATGTCTTTTCATGGTTGACTTGTTCCTCTTTTTGTGATGTTGGCCCCATTTTTGCATCTCTTTATGGTCTTCTTGTATCTCTGTTGTCATTTTATGTCTTTTTTGGGGGGTTCTTTACGGTTATTTGGTGTGTGTGATAGTTTGAGTCTCTTTGTGGTCTTTTTATGTCTCTCTGCAGGTCTTTATCTCTTTATGTGATAGCTTTCGTCTTTTGTTGGGATTTTATTTCTTCTTGTGCGTGTTTCAGTCTCTGTAACTGTTTTGTGTCTCTGTAGAGTTATTTTATGTCTCTTTGTGGTCCTCACACATCTCTCCATCACTGTAGTGGTCCTTTACATGACCTCTGGCCTATTTTTGTTATTTTCTTGTCATTTTGTGGATGTTTTGCTCTCTGTAGCTGTTATGTATCATGGTGTGGTCCTTTTGTGTCTCGTCGCAGTTATGGTGGTCTCGTCGTGTGATGGCTGGCCACTTTTTGTTGTCACTTTGTGTCTTTTTGTTGGCATTCCAGTCTTGTGGCTTTTTGCAGTCCTTTTATGTTTTTTCATTCTTGTCTTTGTGATTGGCCTCTTTTTTATAACCTGTCCGGCAGCTTAAGCAGGCAAAATTATTGTCTGCATGCTCTGTTGTGCCAAACAGCTCTGCTATGCCAAGAGGAGCTGTATTGGAGGCCCCTCTTGTTATTTTTTTCCGCCATTTCCTTTGTTTCTTTATTTGCGAGTTTTAAATGGCGTGGCCCAACAACACCGGAGCCGAATGGCCTCTTTTTAATATCATTTTGTGTTTGTTTGCAGTTGAATTGTGTGACACTTTGCGTGTGGTCCCAGTGACTCTTTGGCTCTCTGAGCCCTGTGGGCTAATTCAGTAATCCAACCGTGACCCTCAAAGAGGCCTTTACAACCCTGTAAGTTAACATAGAGGCAACTGTGTGGTCTTCTTGTGTGTCTATTGTCATTGTGCATCTCTGTGTTGTCATTTTGTGTCTGCTTAATGCCATTTTGAGTGTCTTCTTGGTCCTTTTATGTATTTTCATGGTTGACTTGTTCTCCTTTTGTGATGACTGGCCTCATGTTTGTATCTCTTTGGGGTCCTCTTGTAGCTCTGTTGTCATTTTGTGTCTTTTTTGGTGTGTTTTTATGGTCATTTTGGACTCTCTTTGGAATACTTTCATGTGTCTTTATTGTTGTTTTGGGCTCTTTATCTGATATTTGACCTGTTTTTGTTGTCATGTTAGGTCTTTTTTTTTTGGATGTTTTACTCTCCTGTAGATTTGAGTCTGACCATCTTGTTACTGTTTAATGTCATTTTGAGTCGTTCATGGTCCTTTAATGTCTCTTCGTGGTTGTGTTTCTCTGTTTATGTGATAGATTAGCTCTTTTGATTGTTTTGTTGCTCCTCATAGATATTTCAGTCTCTATAACTGTTTTGCATCTCCGTGTACTTATTTTGAGTCTCTTTGTGGTTACATATCTCTTCATCATTGTTGTGGTTTCTTCATGGGGCCATTAACCTGCTTTTTTTAATTTTTATTTTCTTGTAATTTCTGTCATTATTTTTTTATGATAGTTTAGTACCTGTTGTCATTTCTGTGGTCCTTTTGCATTTCATCATAGTTGTGGTGTAATGGTTTTGTGTAGTCATATTGTGTGTCTTTACAGATGTTTCTGTTTTGTAGCTCCCTGGTAATTTTGTCACTAGTGACATTTTGAGTCTCTTGTGTGTCTTCATAGTTTTCATGGTCTCATTTTTGTGATGGTTGGTCTCCTTTTTGTTGTCACTTTGTGTCTCAATTGTGATGTTTCAGTCTCTCTAGCTGTTTTGTGTCACTGTGTGGTCATTATGAGCTTCTTTGTAGTTCTTTTGTGTGTCTTCACGGTTATCTTGTTCTCTCTTTGTGTTTCTTTACACACGTACCCACTGACTCTTTGGCATGACTCTGCACAACTCTGGAAACGTAGTGGCTCCTGTTTACACTGCAAGGTAGAAACGCAGCACGTATTCGATTTCACAGCACATCGCCAGATGATCCTGCAGCAAAAGGTGGTTCAACCTTTTTTCTTTGCCAACCCTGCACCGTTGTTGTGCTGAATCTCTCTGCAGAGCTACAGCGGGTCTGAACGTGGCCTAAATGTCAAACTAGTTCTTTAAGGTTCGACACCCACTTCTGATTGTGAAGAGGAGGCTTAGAAACTGCAATAAGAGTTTCATTTCGGGAGTGAATAAGTAAAACAGGGTCTCAGTATTTCAGAAATGACCATGCAGGCAGAGCCATGCTTTCAAGTTTGGAAAAGGTGGTGAAGCAAACCGGAAAGCACCCCAGATATGAGGTCGGGGTAGAAAAATGACTGCGCTTGGGTACAATTTAGATTACTTGTACTTGATTCAGCAGTTTTGTTCCTAATTTGATTTAAAATGCTTTCTTGTATTTAACCAGTTGCTTCCAGCATTTTAAATAACAGTGTTTTACCAAAAAGCAGTGTCTATTTAACTCATAACTCATGAAGAGTTATTAGCACTTCCACCCAAGAGACATTTGACATTTCAGATGACATAACTGTCAAATTACACAATATTTCACCACACTAAATACTAGAGTTTATTTTAAGAACTGTCAAAATGTTTTCCTTTTTGCTCTATTAATCATCTCTTTACTCTTCAGGTTAAACTTGTGTATGCTGTCCTCCCACTGCATTTCAGGCCGAGCTAGATGGCCAGTTAGCACTTACATGTTTCAATAAACCCAGAAGTCCTCGTTTTCAGTAGTGTAGCACTGAAAAAAATATTAATGTATATTACTATGTATAAATGACAGTAGAATCAGCACAGTAAATCAAAGTCACAATTAACGAGCTAGCTTACTTAAGGTAGCACCTTCAAATTAGCTTCTTCAAATAACAAGAATAAAAACATCAGAAAAATAAATAAACTAGATAATAAATAATAAACTAGAGATAGTCAAATGTAATAAATGAGCCACTTACAGGGAAATAATTTCCAAAGCACCGCATGTGTGCTGCATTCTCGGTGGCCAACTAACACTTCACTGAGAAGCTACAAAACCAACCCTGAAAATACAAAAAAGGTCCGCTAGGAGGCAGCACGTGCAAATTGGGTCACGTAATCAATAAATTAAAACATTTCTATTGAAGACAGCACATTGTTGTATACGCCCAATTTCTGCTTGTTACATGATGACGCACTGACCCTTTTTTCTGTGTCCAGGTGTCTCCTGCATTGGATGAAGCTGCGACTATTGATCGTAGTTCTAGGTAGTTTTTTATTAGCACATTTGAGCTAAATTTTAAAAACCCTCATCCTACATTTTCCCTTTGCTAATGTGTTTATAAACATGTAGCTCTGTAGCTCTGACCATTATAAACATACGTCTGTAGCCGTGCTTGTGTAGCGTTTGAGACTGTTTTTTTATACAGGTAACTCATGCTTTATTATTATTTTATTACGAAACTCCATCAAAAAAGGAAAGGGTTTGGCTAATACTTACTATTTTTGAATAAACATATAGTCTTAGATATGAATACAGGACAGAGTCAACCTCAGAGTAATTTACACAGTTTTGAAGGTTGTTTTGTTTGCCTTGGGGTGGCTGTGGCTCAGGCGGTAAAACGGGTCACCTACCAATCGGTGGAGCGATCCCTGACTCCTCCAGTCCATGTGTTGAAGTATCCTTGGGCAAGACACTGAACCTCAAGTTGCCCCCAATGCATCCATTGGAGTGTGTGTGATTGGGTGAATCAGACTCATAGTAGAAAGTGCTTTGAGTGCTCAGCTGAGTGAAAAGGCGCTATAAGTACCAGACCATTTACCTTTTAGGACACTGAGATGGTCCGAGGATGGGCCAGTTCTGGACCTCGGGCCATGTTCTGCCCATATGTCCCCTAGCCATTCACTCTAATCTTAACCACCATATAGCTGCCATGCAGCCAGTCCTGCATTTGACATTTGTATTATTTTAAATATGTTGAAATGTGTTAAGAATTTAAAGCACCTCAATAATTATCATTCAAAATTACCCAGAATTAAAAAGCGCTGGGTTGGGGTTAACTAATGAAAAAACTATGGCTAGTTTTGGAAAAATATGTTTCAAAAATCTGGGTCAAAATCTGACGGTTGGCATTATCTTTAAAGCTCGTTCTCTTGGTGAGGCACCCCCTCTACCAAATAGCCTCTGCGTCCCATTAAAATACAGTGCTCACTGTCACCAGAAAACAGCACAATGCACGTGATTACTTTGTATTACGTGTACTGCCACCCATCCTTTAAACTGAATCTTCCTTCCAAACTGGTTCATTAGAACTTGTAGGTGAACTTTGCCACAGTTTTGGGGACCTCCGCTGCTATCTTGGTGTCCCCTAGCAGAGGTGTCTGGATGCGGGTTTGTACTTCGCGGGCTCGGAGCGCATGTGGCCGCAGCGCGCGCGTCAGCAGGGGGAGATCAGCACCCTGGACAGCGGCGCCTGGTCAATAATAACGCAGCGAGAGCTCCTTTCCTGCCCAGCTGCTGGGAGCACGGGGAGAGGCGCTTCAACCATCGGAGACGGATGGATGACCAGAGGAGAAATAGCGACGTGTTTACAGGATGACAGATATTTTTTTTCTTCTCTCTCCCTGTTCCGGAAGTAGCTGCTGCGTTGGTTCAATCTCCAAGCCGACCATTTCGAGGAGGAAAATCAGCGCCAGCAGTATCATCACCACCATCTATCTGATCCAATAATCAATGCCATTACTGCTGTGTAATTGTTGTCGGAAGCGAAGACATCTTCACGCGTCTTCCCCGTCTTTCTAATTAGAAAAATCGCAGGGTGCCTTTATTATTCTGCCTCTCTCGCTGACATTTCAGCGTTGCCTCCCGTATTCTGGGCTTGCAATGAAATGCTGATGGACATCGAGCGAAGATGGGAAACACGGGGCTTTCGGGTGCTTTTGCGCTGCTCTGTTTCCAGCTAGGCTGCTGAGCGAGAGAAAGAAAGAAGAAATGCAAATGCACAGGATTGTGTTTTTGATGTCGACGTGGATTGTCGGGGTGAATGGCACGGATTCTTCGTGGATCAACCCGGAGCTTTACAAAAAGGAGATGAAATAGAGAGAAGGGGGGAAAGGGGGGGACCATGATCTGATGCTTGGGATGCTACAGTGAGAGAAACAATTAAAAAAAAGACATTATAATCACATCCAGATCAAACTTCCATTTCATCTTCCGAACCCTGATTTTTCCTTTTTCCTTTTTTGTCGTTTTTGGATTATGATTCTTGACAAGAGTCCCAGATGTGACTGTGTGGATGGCATGTCGTTGTATTTTACATCCCATCTTCTATTTCCTGGCTCTGTGTTGCTCTCGCTTCCACTCGTCCACTCTCTCGCAGTCTTCTGCTTCGGGTAGCAAAAACATGTAGGCTGTTTTTTTCTTTCCTTCTTTCTTTGCTGCAAGCCTCTGTGCATGTGGCAAACAAAACAAAACAAAAAAAGGTGTATTGGAGAGCGCAGAAAATGGACAGTGGAAATCAAAAACCGTGCAAGTTGTAATGTTTTCTGGGGTGCGGTGGAAGACGCAGCTAGACGGCGTTTGCTGAGTTGTTTGAGTAATGAATATTGAAAGAGTGTGTCGGCCAGCTGAAAGGGAAAATCTTTCATCCGCATTGGCTTAGACACACATGCCATCAGTGGGGCGAGAGCCTTTATCTCTTCTCTGGATTTCCAGTTAGCAGTTGTGGCACTGTAGAAAATACTACAGTAAACATGAACATATCGGATGTATGAATAATAATAATTATTATTATAATTATAATAGTAATAATAGAGGAAGGGGAGAGGAGAGGAGAGGAGAGAAGAGAAGACAAAAACACTTTATTTATTTCGGATTCTTTATGTGGCCAAACATGTTCAAGTATCGAATCCGCATGTTTTTTAATGAACTGAAAGTCCTGGTGTTTATGCGATCCGATTCAAGACAGTCCAGCTCAGACACAGATAGACGGTCCAACACCACCACCACTATGCGAGGTCTGGGGATGGGCGGCTGCGGCTGGCCGCCTTTCGTCGACTGCCATTCCCGGGACGACGAGGAGGAGTACTACGGCAGCGACCCGCGGCCCCGGAGCCTGGCGTTTGAGGACAAGGAGCCCAAGCTGCAAGTGGGCCTGGACGCCGTATCCCTGGCTAGCACCGCCAGCAGCCTGCGGACCCCCCAGTGCCGGATCTGCTTCCAAGGCCCAGAGCAGGTAGCAAAAAAGAATGAGGTTCCTGATGCTGATGCCACGTCCTGTGTGAACGGCGGGCAGGCAGCGTGTTTGTTTCACATCTCACTGCTTTGAATGAGCCTTTGTGGGGCTGTGGAGAGCCATTTCGCCATGCATGAATTGTTCCAGATCAGGAGGGGGTTTAGGAAGTTGCTCTTTTTTTTCAAGTCTAATCTGCCATTTTGATATATATATATATATATATATATATATATATATATATATATATATATCAAAACACAGAGTCTCTAGTATTA
>JAVDPK010000656.1:911830-927486 GCA_034780415.1 Cichlasoma orientale
CACACACACACACACACACACACACACACACACACACACACACACACACACACACACACACACACACAAACACACGCGCGAGGATTTCTCCTCTTGTTTCATACAACAAAAGAAAGCCAGATGCTCCTTTTCAATAATTAAAGAACTGATGAAGATAAACGATGAAAAAGCATTAAAAGACATCAAACGTGAAACGCGTAAACAGGCTTTACAAACCTGATCCAAGACGATGAGACGTTTTTTTCCAGTTCAATATCAGGATGCACAGAACATTTTTTCCCTTGTTTTTAATCCTCTTGGTTTGATTTGTATTTCTTCTTCTTCTTCTTCTTCTTCTTCTCCTTTTTTTTTTTTTTTTTTTTTACTCACTTTGATTTTGTACGGATGTATGATTTTAGAGGAAATCATGTAACTCAATACATGCCAAGCATTTCCAGACAGCTATGTATAATGATCTTAAAAATTTCTACAAGCTAAACCGATGCTGGTAAAACAGACCGAAAACTGAAACTAAACAAACATGTGGGATCCACAGAGGCAACAACAGGACAATAAGTCATAATGAGTAAAAAAAAGAAAAAAAAGAAAAAAAAGAAAAAAAAGGGAAAAAAAGGAAACAAGCAAACAAAAAATTAAAAAAGAAATCAGTAAGATTTCAGTTACACTTTTAACCTTTCTGCAATAAAGATACGTATGTACATTTCACAGGGAATTTTGCATGGGTATATAATTTTATTCTTGATCACATTACATAAGCACATGACAAAATTTGCTCTATTTCGAATGGTGCTTGCCAAAATAAACACTTTAAAAACATCTGATTTCATTGCACCAACTTTTTGTCGGCAGGACAAATGGCAGTGTGTTGCAGCTCTTTCAGCTAAGATACAGTTTGTTGCTGCTGTGTGCTGATTCAGATTTGATAATAAGTTAAAGCATTGGATTAAAAACGAGATCGGACGATCTCTTACTTCTCAGTCTCACTCAGTCTCTTATTTACCCACCCTGTAGCATAACGCATGGTTTGGTCGAGTGTGTCATTGTTTTTCTGGTGTGGAAATGTAGTGATGTGTTGGAAATAAAGCGGGACATCTTTCGTTTATAATTTTTTTTTTCAGTTTTTAACTTGATTAACCCGATTTAAAGGGGACCTATTCCGCTTTTCTTTACTTTTCTGTCATATATACTGTTACTATGGTGAATATTCATATTAAACATGACCAAAGTTTAAAATAATGAGGTCAGTGTATGTACAAATAATCCCTGTGAGCTAAAAGCTCCGGCTTCACACTGCTCGAAACACCCATTTTCATGGACCCTTGGCTCTGTATGATGTCAGAGAGAGGGGATATCCCTAATATGGTCCTCTCAGGCAGGTGGCAGGCAGCCAATCAGAAGAAAGTTGGCCTAAATGAGGTTAGCATTAAAGGGGGAGGAGCTGAAACACGAGTCGAACACAATAATTTTCACCTTCTTTTCCTGACTGTGCCTTTCCCTCCGTGGAATATGTCATGAGGTGAAGGAAAGGTGTGAAGGAGAATTTAAAGGGGTTTAGGAAAAGAGAAGGTTGGATTAAGAGAGTCCAATCGCACTTACACCTGACTCCTTAACAATGGGGCGTCTGCTGTATTGAAACTACAATATTCAGAAGATGAACTAAAAAAATGTGAATGGACCAGTTCTTATATAGCGCTTTTCTACTTTAGCAACACGTTGGAATTTACCCAAGCACTTCCTTCTATAGTTAAGTGCTTGATATCTAACATTCACACTCCTACGGTTGCATCGGAGAGCAGCTTGGGGTTCAGTATCTTGCCCAAGGATACGTTGGTACTCAGACTGGAGCAGCCAGGAATTGAACCATCGACCTTCCGATTAGTAGGCCACCCCAATGTGCATATTACTCCACCCTGGCATGTTCTTACTGTGTTGTTTCACGCAGGTCATATAAATGAGAACCAACAGTGAAAATATTACTGAGGTACCAAAGCTAGCATTTGAAAGACAAAGCAACACAGAGCCTATATGACGGGCTGGATGGAACTCCTTTCCTCCTTCCTGTGAATCTATGAAACTAAATTTGTCTCCATCCATCACTTGTCCCAGCTGACCCAACGTAAACACTGATTCATGATAATCCGAAAGGCTGCAAAGCAACAACGTAGTGTGCTGGTTTACACGTTCGCCTGTGTAGATGGGCTTATGTAGCAACTTTCTACTCAGCTGAGCACTCAAAACGTTTTTTTTACATCAAGTCTCATTCACTCAGTCACACACACATTCATGCAGCGCATCCTAACAGTCACACTCGGATGGATGCATCAGGAGCAACTCAGGGTTCGGTGCCTTGCTCCAGGATACTGTTCAGCTCTGCGTTCAACAGGCTGCTGCTGAAAATTCAAAACATTTCAGCAGATTATGGCATGAAATGAAAAACACACTTATGATGAACAATTACTGTCAGCTTTCTTGATCACCTTCGTGAATGGTTGGATGGGCTGTCGCTATGAATTATGGGATGGCATTTTCTCCTCTCCTTTCATAAAGGATGTTCAAATGTATCATCTGCTACAAGAAGTAATAAAGGAAGCACTGAAGCTCCTTTCCTCAGTGTTTGGAGAATTCGAACAGCTCTTATTCCATACAGACACTTCAAGGTCACTTCACTCAGTTAGAAACCTTCTTACTATTCCACCACACCCCAGTACAAGATGAATAAGGACTATTTTGAAATATGATTCACGCCAAGCTCCTCTAATAGACTCCAAGAATAAAAATAACAAGCTGTAAATGTTGTGGTGTGGAGTGTAATGTTGTAGTCGAGGACCCGATCGCAAGACACACGAAGCAGAATATTCAACAAATTCTAAAAAGTGAGAGACAAATGAGGAATAAAGAACACACAGAGCAGGACTAAGGAACCCCACCGGGAACATAACAAGCCACACAACAAAGACAAAGAGGAAGGCAGTGTGTATACACACACTTTGGGAAGTGAAACCCAAAACAAGACACGAGAAAAAATGTAATAATAATAGTAATAAATGATCAACACAAGTTGATATTTAACAGAGAAAAAAATCAAAGTCTGCATACAGTTTGGTGCTCAGGGTCGCGGGGGGGGGGGGGTGCCTATCCCAGCTGTCACAGGGCGAGAGGCAGGGTACACCCTGTACAGGTCGCCAGGCTGTTGCAGGACCAACACAGAGAGACAGACAACCATTCACACCTATGGGCAACTTAGAATCACCAACTAACCTAACCCCAGTAACTTCATGTCTTTGGACTGTGGGAGGAAACCAGAGAAAACCCACGCAAACACGGGGAGAACATCAAACTCCACACAGAAAGGCCCCGACAGGGTGGATCCGGACACAGACCTTCTAGCTGTGAAGGTCACAGAAGTAACCACCACGCCACCGTGCTGCCCTTGGGTCCTTTAAAGAACCTAAATTCATCCTGATGTAAAAGTAGTTGGTCTGATTTTGTTCTTGCACATAAGTCTGTAAGTAACATGTCTGACAGGCGCGAAGATGAGAATTCAGCGGCTGTGTGGGAAGTTTCATCAAAAACAAGCTGAAGAAAAAGAAAATATCTTTGATCACATTTGAACCGTGCAGCCTTCTGCAGCTGGTGGTACATAAAAATGAAGCTTGCCTTTACAGCTCCATCACAGCACTGACTGTGCTGCAGGTCTCTGTCTTTGACTCCATATATTTTAAATTCAAACATCAAAATGATTAAAATTTGACCAGATTTGACCAGGGCCAGATCTGATGCTGATTTTGACTCATGTGACTCAAAGGGAGGATGCCGAGAGGCTGCACAGAGGCCCAGTATAAGATAAATGAGGATTGAACTTTGAGTCATGCAAAGCTACTGTAGTAATCAAAAGCATGGAGCTGAAAATGAGCAGAATAGCATAAAGGCTGCAGAATGTGTCACATTCAGTGAAGAGGCTCTCTGGTACCACGGTGAGTAAAAAAAAGGTGTCCTTTACTTCTGATGCATCAGTTTTTGTTGACCTGAAACTGAGATTTTTTTTTTTTTTAGAACAGGTTTAATAATGTCAGTGTTTAGTTACTCATTATTATTCTCACTCACCGGTTTGTTGTATTAATAAGTGTCTCTGATTCACGGAGACCAGGCTTGTTCAGTTTGGCCTCACAGCTGTGGAGCTGTTACTGACTAAATCTATAGATATGTTTTTTTAATTTAAAAAAAACTTGCTGATTAAAATTCTTTCTGTAAGAGGCAAGAAGACCACAGTTTATGTCATAGTTGGTTAAACAGCCTCGAAGCTGCAACCTGCTTTTTCTGTATTAAATCCAGAAATAAATCCAATATTTTTGGACTATTTTGGACAAAACGAGATATTTGTAGGGGTCACTCTGGGCTCTGAGAAGTCGTCTTGGTCACGATTTTCTAAGTAAGCCAATTAATCTTAAATCCTAAACTTAAAAAGACCAAGCTCCACGGGCAACTCTGAACAACCTGAACTGTGAGAGGAAACTGGACCCAGAACCTTTTTTTTCTGTGACGCAACAGTGATAATGTTCTGGAAATCTGAGCAGCATGGTACTGCAGCACCCACAGTCAGCTGGGATAAGATCAAGTTTAATGGAAGCCTACTCGGATAAGTGGTTAAAAAATGGCTGTAAATCACTGGAATTCCATTAAGATCGCTATAGAGTTACATTACAGGTATTCCAGTGACTCTGCTGGCAGGTCTCTGCCTGAGCTTAAAACATTAACATGCAAAACGTACACAAAAAAACAACAAAAAGTAGTTATTCTGATAAAGCAATGAGGTGTTTGTATTGAAATACATATTCTGAACATGCAGAGGTGGTTTGCAAAGCGGCTTGCAGGTGTGCAGCAGCAGACTGAAGCACCCCGTATGGGATACATTAAATGGATACTTTGAATCAGCTGAGCTTGTCCAAACTACACATCCACAAAAAGACTAAGAGAAAATCTGTTTGTACCAAAGCGTGTGTTATGCTGACAAATTTGATCAGCTGATCATTAAACACCTCCTGCACAGTTTGTGCTTTAGTTTAGTTTGTAAGTGCTTCATGTTGTTTCACTTAGTTTTTATTTTACTTTAGTTAACAAAAAAAAAATCACACCTAATTTAAGTCTTTTGTTTAGTTTTAATAAACAATATTAACCTTGACAGGTGCAAATAATAATAATAAAAATAGATTCTCTGTGTCAGGTTATCTGTGCCAGCATTATCAGTCACACTTTTCCCTTGACTCAAAATCCCTGCTGTTAAAACGGAGTATAAATCCAGAGACTCAGGAGGACAGAAGCAGCTGATGTTTGATGTTCAAAGGCTGAGCGCACCTGTAACTGAGGTGTCAGTAAATAAAGGCTCAGTACAGTCAAACACGGTGGCTGTTCCTGGGTGTAAATCAGTCAGCGTTTGTCGCCACCTAGTGGTTGCTCTGATTGCCGTCACTCACTGTAGAGCATTGTTCAAGTCTCTCTTGGAAACAAATCACAGCTCTCTCCGCTGCTAGAGGGCGTACAAACACCTGCAGCAGGACGTAACGGGACCCCTTAAAGGCATCATTACAACAAGATCTCTGCTAGGTACAATAAGGCTATAAATTAAGATAAAAACAAATCAATAAATAAGCTGGTGGTTCCCAATTTAGGGACTTGGCCACACTAAGTGTCTTGAAAGATGATTACAGGTCAGTATTAAATCATTAAATGTACAGTTTCAGCTCATTAAACATCTAAAAATAAGTTTCTGCTGAACACGGAAGTGAAAATTGTTATGTGGGGGAAAAAAGGTGGGAACTGCTGCATTAGAGTCCTCAGATCAATGTTTTCATGGTCTTCGGTCAGTGCCTATATTGCTGATCCTGGCAATATGGAAATATATGTGTTGTGTATTTGTATAGTGGTCACTATTGATTAACCATACTGATTTATTTTATAGAGACTTTGCATTTAACCAACGCTATCAGATAGGAAACTGTTCTTCATCTGCTTTCCTTTATGTTTCTGTGAGTTTAGGGGGGGTTGGAGCTGAGGAATGTAAATGTGATTGGGTCAGCTCCTGCTCTTTTAAATGTGCTATAGAAATAAAAGTCACCTGACTTGATTATAAATGTTTAATGTTCAGAATGATCTCCCAGTCTCTGATCAAACCTATAATGTCAATGCACCAACAAACCTTAAATATAATGGATCATTTGCCAGTGAAGTGGCACCTTTGTCAAATATGCTGTTGTGGTCAGAAGTTTACTTCCACTCATTACGGGAATTAATGTCATGAGCGATTGTACAGCACACATTTTTAATGACTTTTAAAAACAGGATTTGGTTGCAGAAGTTTGAATTTATTTTAGATTTTCTTTGATCCACACAGTATCTTACACAATACTATATAATATACTACATATTATATAGTATAACATAAAGTGCTTTAAATTTTAAAATTTTAATTAATTAATTTTTAGTTTTTATTTGTTAAAGTTATAGTTAAGTGCAAAAAAATCTCCTTGTTGGAGATGATAACTGCCAGCTAATACAGCCTCACATACAGGGTCTCTAAAAGAATAGGAGGTGTGGAGTTAAAATTTAAATTATTTTTCTTTTTCTTTTTTTTTTAAACCTCTACTTTAAAATTTAAAATGTATTTTTCCACTTCTTCAGTACGACCTGGATGGATGGATGGCACTTCTTCAGTAAAAAATGCACTTACATTATAAGCAGTTAAAGTCTGTCTACTCTAAGGCAAGCTCTGGCTGGAGATAAATGTCACATGTGCACTGAGATGGGGCCACTCTGTTCCAAAGTATTCACACATATATGTTATAAAAATGAAGTATGTTCACATATGTTCTTTTGGTTAAAATGCAGGTTAACGTGAGAATTCTGTGCATAAAAATGTAATAATTGTGTTTGACATCCAAAGTTTAAAGCTGTATTATTTTAGTGCGCTGAAGTTATACACAGGTAACTACCTCTTTAGGACTTTAGGTCGGAAACTGCAGCCCAGAACACTCACCGTTGTTTTCTGTGACTTTTATTTTAGAAAGGAAATTTTTAACTTGCTAATAGGTTTAAAAAAAAAGAGAAAGTAATAAAATAAACGCTCCATTAAAATACTGACCAGGTCATTTGTTTTATTTTGCAATCTCCTGTCTCATTTCCTCCTGTTACAGCATCCGCTCAGATCACGTGGTAGAAAGTGAGGCGAGAACGGGGTCGTTTATCAAAGTTAGGTGGCTTCCTCCTCCTCCTCCTCTTTACCTGCCCGGTAAGGCAACACCTTCACTCGGGGGGAGGATGTCCAACCTGCCGGATATTCTTGCTCCACATAAATCTCACTGGATGCAGCGAAGGAGCGAGGAGGCATTTACCGGCTCGGAGTTCAGGAGTTTGCGTCTCGTTTCTCCCGAAGAGATTTCAGAGTGTTGAAGACACAAAGAACAAACATGTTCTCCTTCCTGCGCTCAGGTGAGTTTTCTCTTTGTACCGTTTCCTACCTGTCCGAGGAGTTATTTTTCTCAGCTTCTCCGCTCACGTTTTTCAGACGTCCCCTCTTAGGTTTATGTTTTTCGGATATTATAACAGAGATTTATGGTGTCACAGAGTTCATATCAACCCTGTAATCGTGTTTAATGAGTTTTATCGTTTCCTGTTGTATAAAGTTACACTATCACAGGAACGTGTCCTCACGTGCGCAGCAGGATGCAGCCCCTAACTGCCCTCATTAAAGCACAGTATTGACGCACGCTGCAATTAAATCATCGTTTGATTGTCTGCGACAGGATCAATAAGGATTTCGACACGTTCTTCTCTTCCACCTTCATTTCTGTGTCCTGTCTGAATGCAAACAGAATATTTCTGGAGTTTTAGAGCTGTTTGAGTTTAATTTTGCACCACAATCAGTTTAACCAACTGTACAACATCCAAGGGGCTTTTTTATTTTATTTTTTTTTTTTTTTTACTATTCTATGTATTTCCCAGCAACTATTTAATCAATAAAGTAACCCATGTGTTTTATATGCATAAACATAAACTAATAAAAACTAATTTCAAAATGAGTGTAATGAAAGTAATCCTCCAGCTGTGGAGGTTTAATTGTACCAATATTATTAAAATACGTAATAAATGTGTAAATACAGATACGTTTCTTTTTTGATGTGTGTAAAATAAAATCTTTGTCCATTTAAGGCAAATGTCACGAGTAAAAACTATAAATATTAACTTTTTAAAGTGGTATTGAGTATGAACCAATGTTGTGTCCACACATAACAGACAACTTGGTAAAGAACCCATTTAAAATTGTATCTTTAGGCACTTTGTTACTTTGTTACTGACAGCCTGTCACAAAACACATCAGTCGTTCCCGTTTCTTGAGTCGAATCTATGAAAAATGCCAAAGATAACGCAATCTGACAGGCATAAAATTGTATTTTTGCACCAACAAGGCGATTCCCAAAGAACTATTAGCTGAAAATGGTATGTGCGCAAATTAATGAAACTGGACAAGTGGAAGACAAAAGAAGGAGTGACAGGTCTAAAAAAAACTACAAATATCTGAAAGTCATGTCCTTAAGAAACAGGAAAACAATCCAGCAAAGACCTGACACAGGATCTGAGTGATGCATCTGACCCTTCTGCTGATCCGTCTGCTGAAGCCTCATCAGAGACGGTCTCAGTGGAAGGGTGGCTGCAACGAAGGGAAACGGGGAGAAAAAGGGTGAAGAGCTGGACTGAAAATCACTGGCAACAAGTCTGAATCCGAGTTTCTTAATATGTACGAAGGAGGTCAGGAGAAGACTACTTAAAGAAATTACAGGAAAGCTGCCTCAGAGAGTTCAGGCTGCGCTGAAGAATAAAGGCGGTCACAGCAAATATTGACTTTCAGGCGAATTGCGCAAACTCTGTTTTTGTCTTGTATTCTGTATTTACATTTAAATAAATCACCTATTTCACATTTTCCAAGCAAAATATCAGGAAATGAGGGGTGGCTCGAGACTTCTGCGCAATACTGCACGTTTATTTTAAGGTACTGGGATACAGAAACTCAGATAAGAGAAGCTAATGGAGGCCCCCAAACTCATTTTTACAGGTAAATCCAGCTGCTTCCTGAACGAACGGGAAAATGAGCGCACTTTTTTTTCTCAGAGTTTTCTGTGTGTGACAGATTTGATTGTGTGTATATACTGTGATTATATGAATCACTTTAATCTCAGTATAATTACCTGTTTGCTTCCAGACAGAAGCCCCCCTCCTGAGGATATCCACATTTCTTCGCTGCCTCCCAGCATTCCCACAGATCCAAAGCCAGATCAGCAAACTGGAGGACAAGGTGAGGATGTTTATTCTGTAGACAGCATTATTTTATTTTTTTTTGGACTCATCACAATTTTATGAAATTCATGAAACCTTTCAGCCAGCCTTACTCAGCAACACGGAGCACTATAGGAAACTGCTACTGACAGTGACAGCAAAACACAGATCTGCTCGGTGTCGGGGGACGTTAAGCATCAGCTCCTCTTTTTGTTTCATTTTGCATCTTTTCATTTTAATGAAAATCTTACTGGTTTCCAGTATTTTTGTCTCCTTCTGGAGTCTCATTTCACAGCTGTGTGGTGGTGCAGTGGTTAACGCTGTCACCTCGCAGCAAGAAGTTCCTGGGTTTGACTCCACCGGCCGGCTGGGGCCTCCCTGTGTGGAGCTTGCATGTTCTCTGGGTACTCCAGCTTCCTCCCACAGTTAGGCATGTTAGGGTACCTGTCTCTCTGTGTTACAGTGGCGACCCGACCCAGGTGTACCTTGCCTCTTGCACCCCCACAACTCCATCCATCCATTTTCTTCTACTTATCTGGTGCCAGGTCACGGGGGTAACAGCCTAAGCAGAGAAGCCCAGACCTCCCTCTCCCCAGCCACCTCCTCCAGCTCATCGGGGGGGGGGGGCCCACCGAGGCGTTCCCAGGCCCGCCGAGAGATACCCCTGAACACAGAAAAGTTCAACTGTGAACAGGATAAGTGGAGGAAAATGGATGGGTGCATATATTAGACCAATTTTTCCCATTGGCTGTACATAAAGAGGGACGTAGCCGGTACACCATCACTCACTGGTTAACGAGGTCCTGTGCATGGAGCTGAACATTAACTTCATGTTTTATTTGATGTGACCTGAAACGATCATCAGGAAAGTGTTTACAGAGGTTGCAGAGACCTCTCTGTGATCTCCGTTTTCCCATAGACTTCTATACAACTACACAACAAAAGCAGAGGAGACGCACACTGCAGGCCATCAAAAAAGAATACATCTTTAAGGCACTTTGACGCTGGCTTCCTTTTATTGGTACTTGTACTTTGCATGTACTCGGCTCACCCCTGAACAAAGGTCTGTAAAAACCTTCTATCAGAGCCCAGTCTTTCATGCTGCACCCAGATGGTGGGAATTATGAGAGTGTGACACATCAACAGCCCTGACTGACAGCGGGGAGGAAATCTGATCACTTTTTTTCTCTGGCCCGAACCGCAACTAACCGCCAGTGCAGACGATCCACAACCTAAAGAAAAGAGAGAGTCAGTAGACGGCACAGTGACAGCTTCCTGTCTTCTGGCTCCAGCTGGACTGAGGATGTCAACAGCCTTCAACCCAAGTGTGTCATCTGTCGGGAAAAGCTGGTTAAAGTTAACGGGATGCCAGGCAAACTGGAAACCAAACATCTGTTCTGAGAGATGCTTGGCTTTCTCAGTGTCTCATAAGGCCAAGAAGGTGAGACATATGCTAGTGGAGTGGTGACACTTTTGCATAAAGACACGCTAGATCTTGATCAGCTCAGGGAGGCAAACTGACTTAGACCGGATAAACAAAGGGCCAAGCAAAATTTTTTTGTGTGTGTGTTAATTTAGTGCACCGTGACAGTAATCCTCACAAATGTTGTATCAGCTTCCATTTTCTCATATTTACCACTAGAGAAAATTTGATATAGTTTATCACAAAAAGTTTGTGTGCAAACCCGAGTGGAACGCCCACAGTTGAAATAGAGTTGAACAGCAGTACCGGTTCTGGCCCTGGGGCGGTATTTTGCTCATGATCTGGATGCTGCGAGTGCAAAATCATCGAAAGAAGACCATACAAGGAAAGAAAAAAGGACATATCAGAAGATATAAGGGTTATTTGTGTAAAGTGCACTTTGAAATTTTGGCTTGCCCACTGGAGTGCTGTGGGCAAGAAATTTTTTGAAAACTGCTGGTTCAGAAGTACTTAAGATGCACAAATTGTGATATTAAAAGCTTTTTAGTGGGGGTACTGTTGGCCACCTGCTGTTTTGTAAAAGGACTGCTTCATATGCAGCTCTATGCAGCATGTCTCACTCGCCCAAGCACTTTTTCTATAAGTGCTTTCTATCCAACGTTCACACTCCGATGAATGCATCTGGAGCGTTTCGGGATTCAGTATCTTGCCCTGCAGACTGGAGCAGCTGGGGCTCAAACCAGCAACCTTCCAATTAGCAGACGACCTGCGCTACCCACAGTCACCCCGGGTATGAGCACACCCTTTTTGATGGTAAAGAAAGAAATACGAACCTCAGTGTTTTTCCTGACTGAGACAAGTTCCTCAGGCTGGGAACCACTGCATAGGTAATGTACTTCTTAAAGGGCACTGCCACTCATAAACATATATATTGGTTGTTGCTTATTTTGGGCTGGACAGAACTGCTTAAAACACCATCAGGATAAACATCTTCATATCATTCAGTATCAATGTTTATAATGATAAATGTCAGCATGTTTTTTTTGTTCTTGTCAGTTTCCTGCTGAGGACGGGGCTGGCGCCCACCGACTCGTCTGGATCTGTAATGTCTTACTCGCTGCCGTTATAGGATTTGAGTTTCATTGATGAAAAAGGTTTTATTGTTGCCTTTCTTTCACAGTTCGCTGCCCATGCTGTTCTGATGTTTCTCACATTGTAAAAGGGCCCTAAAAAAAAGCTCTTATGAAGCACTAAAAACTTGTGAATTTGTACGCTCAAAATTCACAAGAACTTTGCTGAATATACATTTAATTTGTGTTTTAATTTCATTTATTTTAAATTGCATTAATTATTATTCCTGTTGTATAACTTCTCTCTTGGATGTCTGAGCTTCACCGTGCAGACGGACGCAGGCAGGAAGCTCAAAATCTTCCGCTCAAAGTTTCTCTGAGCTCACACATAATCTGACTTTAAGTTGTGAAGCTGTGAGCAGCATTTATGTCACAGCTGGTCTCGAAAATCATTCCTGGTCCAACGGGCAACTTAAACTGGGTTAATGTGTCATGGGAGCCTTAAGACGGCTTTCTCAAGCAGAAACTCTACGTGACGTTTTTGATATCAAGGAGATCGAGTTCGAATGTCGTGCTCTAACAGAAAGTATTTATGCTCAGTCATAACTTCAGCTCATCTGCTCAGATAAGACTGACGCAGCTCGTGTTCCCGATAGCGAAGACATTGCTGACTCGGATTAAGAGACTAAACTAGGAGAGACCTGCTGGAAACAGCAACAAATCCTTCACATGACCTGGAAACCTCGAGGCTTCGAATAATGAGAGCGTCAGGGGTCGTTGTGAGCATTTCTGACCAGATCACCAAAATATTTTCCGGCACAACCCATCAAGCCCCACACATCCGTGGCATTGAGAAAGACGTCTTTTTATGTCTTAAACTGGTTGAGAAGTAGAAGGCAAAAAGAAGTCTTGTCAGAAAGCTGAAAATATCCCTTTAAAAACACACTGCGGCAGACTAAGAAGTAAATGCCGGAGCGGATTATTTTTTTCACGAGTTTCTGAGTTTTTATTGCTTAATCGATGAAATTAGTCTTTCTCTTGATATCTTTTCACTGACCTGAAAACTTTTTAACCATATCTCGATGGCTGTTTTGGCTGTTTGGGATGAGCTACGCGAACTCAGATGCATGAATGTGTAAATGTGTAAGAGTAAGATTAACGTGCAGCCGCTGGAAAGCATTTCTGAGCCTGAACTAAAGACTTTAATGTTGACGTTCTAGCTCATAAAGTCATGTTTTTAACATCTTTTAAAGAAGTTCTTGCTGAGTGTGAAATTATTGTTTAAAGCGTTTTTATTGTATCTTCAGTTATGTGTTTGGGCACTGACGAGTGCCGGCCCTTACGATCTCAAAGGGCACATGGCTATAATATGATTCATTCATTCATTATTATCTGGTCGCTCTAAAAGCTCACTGAAAAGCCCAAAACGCTGCAGCGAGTGTACTGACAGGGACCGTTAAATCCAGAAAAATCTTACATAAACAGGCCCCATCATATCTTAAAGACCTCATAGTGCCTTATTATCCTAATAGAGCGCTTCGCTGGGGTATTTAAAAGTAGAATGGGAAGCAGAGCCTTCAGCTTTCAGGCCCCTCTTCTGTAGCTCCCAATAGGCCTGCAATAGGCTTAGGCTGCTGGGGGCTTCCCATGATGCACTGAGTGTTTCTTTTTCATTCATCTCTTTTCACTCTTTCTGTGTTTATTATACACTCTTCCACACCGTGTCTTTTGTCCCGTCTCTCGCCCCTCATCCCCAACCTGTCGGGGCGGATGACTGCCCCTCCCTGAGCCTGGTTCTGCTGAAGGTTTCTTCCTGTTAAAAGGGAGTTTTTCCTTCCCACTGTCACCAAGTGCTTGCTCATAGGGGGTCGTTTCTACCTGATTGTTGGGTTTTTTCTCTATTATTGTGTGATCTTTACCTTACAATGTAAAGCTCCTTGAGGTGACTGTTGTGAATTGGTGCTATACAAATGAATTGAATATATGAAAGAGATGTTTGGATGGATAATAGACTGTTTACCTCAACCCAACTCTGTTTACATTTTGTATCATTTTACACACAACACAGTTGATCCAGCGGGATTGACGGTAAACACAGAGGAAACAGAAGAACATAAAGGAGACAAAACACAAACTGTCACCTGTAGCATAAAGTTTATATTTAAACAAAACTAAATTCTGAACAAACAAAGAAATGAACATGGAAATCATTATTATACTATAATCTCCTGATTATTATTTGCGTCGTTAACCCTTGTGAAGTTCACTTTTTCTACTTTCTTGTGATGCTTGTGTTAAATTTCAGTGGAGGACATGGTTGAAGAGAAAGTGGTGATCCACACCACATACACTCACAGAGCACATGCTGCACCCTCAGTCTTCCTCCAGAATCACAACAATGAGCCTGTTTCCAGCACTTACTTTGATGAGAGGGTCCCTGTCCCCGAGGAGGACAGTGAGGTAAATCAGACCTGGATTATATGTGAAAGTCTGTGTTAATCTTCACTACAAACCCAGATTTGATGTTATTATTGGTGCAACTTGTTTTTCCCCCTCCTGTAGAGGTGGATAAGTCTCCGTAAGCTCTGGGCCTTCACTGGGCCGGGGTTTCTGATGAGCATAGCCTACCTGGATCCAGGTAACATCGAGTCTGACCTGCAGTCAGGTGCCAAAGCTGGATTCAAGGTAACTGAGATCATGCTTGGTTTCTGTTTTGGTCATGGAAGGTCGGACTGAGATCATTTTCAATTAGTCATGAATCGTTTGGACATTAAATCGTTTTCAAAGGTGACGTCCCAGGTGACGTCTAAATTTGCATAAGTATTATGTCCCAAAATATTTAACTTGTATTAAACCAGGACCAAGAAAGGCAACATAATCTCAGCAAGCAAGATATTTTTTTTATTTTTCAAAAACCAGAGACCAGCTGCTGCAGTTTTGAAATCAAAGATTTTTTCCTGTTATTGTTTGAGATAAGATTTTATTTGCTCAACAGTCTCTGGCCTCGGTCCTAACCAGCTGCCAAGTATGATTTTCTCTGCTGGAATTGTAGCTAATGTGCTATAACATGCAGTTAATCACTGTGTCTGTCGGCTGTTTATCACCAAGGACATTCAGTCAATAAAATTCATTTCGTACTTATCTGGCAACTAAACCAGAGTGATTTTCACATCTTCATCATCAGGCTTTGTGACAGAGTGAGACCAGAGGATTTTCATTTTTTAAACACGTCAAGTTTAAGGTTTCTGAGCTCTAATGCGCAGCTGTCACGTTAGAAATAAACAGCAGCTTAGTATTTCAGCTCGTGTGTTCACAAGATTTTCTGCAGCGTTACTTCCAGACTTATTTGCAGCACCGGTGGTGTGCTTAAGTTTTTATGGTGTTTATAAATCTTTATCACTGCCTCTGATAATGTCTCCGTCTGAAATAGGCGGCACTCAATGAATAGATTTTGCGCAGAAGAAGAGTTAAGTGACGTGTGAGGCGCCCCCCCTTTGTGTGAGCAGGCTCAGTGATGCTGTCTTTGTGTGGCGTTTTAGGTTTCGCTAACACAAAGAAAGTCTGGTTATGTTGAACTTGCTTTGCTGTGGACCCCTCAGGCTCTGACTGTGGAGCAATGCTGTTGGCAAATGTGCAGAATGTGGCTTGAACAAGTCTTACACCCGCAACACCACGGGCCAAGGCCGTTTAAGCAGCCTAGCTCTGCTGGCCATTGAGAGGACACTGTAGTGTCAAGTCCCTGGAAAAGACGCCTTGTTGGTGCGACAGGGTCACAGATCATTTTCTTGAAAAGGAACGGAGGGTAGAATTCACATATAAATAAACCGACACATTTTATG
>JAVDPK010000656.1:935095-963023 GCA_034780415.1 Cichlasoma orientale
CATACCATACCATACCACACCATACCATACCATACATACCATACCATACCACACCATACCATACCATACCATACCATCTTTATTTAGAAAGCACTCTGTGCCCATTCAAAACATATAACAAACCAAACATGGCATGCTTTACATTAATCAGTTACTCAGATTGACTCTTATTTGTGTTAAAAGATAAATAAGTAAACGTATTCTTGAATGTAAACCTCTCAGATATTCAGAGTACATTCGCTCCAAACATTTAAATGGAGTGAAATCGTATAATTATAGTAATAAGACTCCAGCCTTACAAAAACAAAAACTTCTTCAAGGTCTTCTGCTTGTGCATTTGTGCTATTTTGCTATTTTTAATGCTTCCTGGAAATCCCGTTCAGACCACTGATGAAGGACAATTAAATACAAAGTCTGTGCAAAGATGTGAATTGATGCAAACTCACAGCAGGTGATTTTATTAGAGGCAGACATGTCTGAAGTCACTTATACACACAAAAGGAGAACTAGTTTATTTGTGGGTAGTTGTATGATTTCCTTTACACTCACTGGGCTCTTGCCAATACTTGGTCGGACCTCCTTTTGCCTTCAGATCTGCCCCTTAATTCATTGTGGTATGAATTTAAAAAGGTGTTGGAAAGTTTCCTCAGAGGTCCATATTCACATGATGGTGTCAGCTGCACATCAGTGATGCAAGTCGTCCCTTCCACTACGTCTCCTGGATCGAGATCTTCCATCCGAATGTCGCAGCAGAAATCAAGACTCACAGACAAGGCAACATTTTTCTTTTGTTGCTCAATTTTGATGAGCCTGTGTGAATTGTAGCCTCAGTTTACTGTTCTTAGCTGACAGGAGTGGCACCCAGTGTGGTCTCCAGCTGCTGTCGTCCATCTGCTTCAAGGTTTGAGGCGTTCAGAGATGCTCTTCTGCATCCTTTTTGCATCAACAAGGCATTTTCTCCCACAGGACTTCTGCTAACTGGATATTTTCTCTTTTTCAGATCACTTTTTGTAAACACTAGAGATGGTTGTGTAGATCAGCAGTTTCTGACATGCTCAGGCACGCCATGCCACGTTCAAAGTCACTTCAGCAGGTTGTCTTGACCATGTCTGCATGCCTAAATGCACTGAGTTGCTACCATGTAATTAACTGATTAGAGATTTGCCTTAACAAGCAGTTGAACATGTGCACCTAATGAAATGAGCGTATATAGTAGCTCATAGTAGAGAATAGGAGTGAACTAACTTGAGGTAAATAACACCTCCGTTGTACTCCTTTTTGTCCCACTGGCTTTTAAGGGCAACTATTTGTGGGGTTTTCAGAAACTACAGCTACGTGGGTGAGTTCGGTCTGAACGCGGCTTTATGCTTGTGCATCTGTGATTCCACCGCAGACCTTTAACTTGCACAAAGAGCAAACCTCAACTTGTGTGTCAAACCGGCTCAGAACACATGTTGAGGCTCATCACGGCTGATGAGAGGCAGGTCTCCAGTCGTCGCACAGAAACCAAATGGAAAAGCTCAGCATTGTTTTCATATTTAAAGATTCATTCATGCATGTGTTGCTACATCAGTACATTCATCCAACCCTTCATTTTATTTGCTGATTATCCAGCCAGGGTCAGTCATCACATCGCGTTATATTATGTTACATATTATGTCATTTTCCATATTATAAAGAAGTGCTGCTGTGATAAATCAAAGATCACACAGCTCATTGGGCTTACACTAATAAAAGACTTAATCCTGTAATTAAAAACAGAAATTATCTGTGAGAAAATGTTTGATTGCTGCTCTGTGCAATCAAACAGAACACATTGTTTTTGTAGCATCCGTGTAGTTTATTGGTTATAACGTAAAATCATATGAACAGAACAAATTTGGAGCACACAATTACATCATTTTATTGTGTTATATTTATAATTTATGAGATCTGAATTCAAGCCCTGGAGAAAACGGTGAATATTAACGTGCGTTCATTCTTAACTCCCTCTCCTGTTTTGGTGGCAGCAAAGTGGGACTGCTTTGGTTTTGCAGTGCATGTTTTCTGTTTTTTTTAATTGACTGTCATCTGTGTTTGCGTGTCTGTAACAGGGAGTGGTGCTGGGCTGTTTCTTTGGCCCAGCTGCTCTCTACATATGGGCCGTGGGGATCCTTGCAGCTGGTCAGAGCTCCACCATGACTGGAACGTACTCCGGCCAGTTTGTCATGGAGGTCAGTGAGAAATGAAGAACCAGATGTGAACAAAAAAACACATTTAAAGCTCAAACAGTGGAAATGTCAGCACTAACTCTTCCCCTTTAACACAAATATGTTCTCCCATTCTCTCTTTGCTCGAGCCCTTGATTTGGCCTGTTCAAAAGCTCCTGCGTGTAATTTACTTATAATCACGTACATCTGCAGTCAGTTTGCTTCACTAAATCTTTAGTAAACAAGCCTCATTTTCTTGTGAATGTCACTGGCTGATTTGTTCTCTGTCCCTCAGGGTTTCTTAAACTTGCGCTGGTCACGTTTCGCTCGGGTGTTGCTGACCCGCTCGCTTGCCATCACTCCCACCCTGCTCGTGGCCATCTTCCAGGACGTGCAGCACCTGACGGGCATGAACGACTTCCTGAATGTGCTCCAGAGCATGCAGGTCAGACAGAGGTTAAAACCAGTTCAGCTTCATTCAAGCATCCACCAACACCACTTTTCTTTTGGGCTAATTTGTCTTTGTAGTGCTGTTCTTATTAATAACAATAAGGTCATTAACATAACTTAAATGCACAAGCAAGTAGGACTGGGTTTCAGTTTTGGATCAAGTTCTAGGTTGGTAAAATCAAAACAGGCTGTACTCATAAAGAATTTTAGCATGAAATGATAAAACTACCAAAATGGCAATAAAAGCACCATCTAGGAAAAAAGAAACGGGGTTGACCCAGTTGCTTCGGATGAAATCATGCAGCATGAAGGAATTTATTGTCTGTAGTGATTAAAATGTTACCAGGCTGGGTCTGGATACTTCAGAAATATTAAATATGTAAGACAAATGAGCTGCAAAACATCTTTGTTTATTAATTTGCGTGTAATTAATGCTCCTGTACACTTAATAAACACCGATCCACAGGCCCCAAGGAAAGCTGGCGAACCTTAGGTCCAAGCATTCATGTGGATATTACATTGACACATTGTTTAAGGGGACCCATTGTGCTCTGTTCCAGCTCCATATTTTTACCCTGGACTCTGCTAGAGTAGCTTTGCATGCATCACAATTCAGAATAGCCTTGGAATAGCCTCAGTGCAGCGCCTCAGTTCATCCTCTGTCGGAAGCAAGCTGTTTTAGCTCCTCTCCCTTTAAGCAGACTTTCTTCTGATTGGCTCCCCCCCACAAACAGAAGGTTTGAGCTGTAGATGGGTGGGACTTCTGTGTCCCTGAGATGGCCATGTTTTCCCTCTCTATGATGCCATACTGATGGAGGCAGTTTAGAGCCTGATGTTTTGGCTCGCAGGGGTTACTTGTACATGCACTCATTATTTGAAACAACAGCTCAGAGACAGTTATAGGAACATAACGAAGAGCCCAGGCTGGCATTCAGGTTTCTAAAGTGTTTGATTATCCATAGGCTCTGTTGGAAAAAGCTAGTTTGAGACAATAAAAGTGAGGGTTTATATTTAATCTAATCTCTCTAGATTAAACAGAAATGCTTGCTAATCCCTTTATAGTAAGATATCATTTAGATTCTTAATTAAACTGGTTTGAAGCAGCACTGATCTGATGTTACTCACAAAGTTTCATTTACTCGTCATGGTTTGTGCTGCTCGGTGTGTGAAACAGCTAAATAGTGATCATCAATCTTTATTGCTTAAAAGGAATAGTAATATATCACATAAACTAAGACAAAAATTACAGGAAAAATGACAGCTGTACCAGTGTCTCCTCAGTTGGGATTGGTCATGTGTGGCACTAAAACTTATCGCTGATAATACAGTTATTTCAATTTAAGAGGCATTATCCTGCAAATTAATTCCAGCAGCTACAAACACTTCAGCTGTGCATCATTATGACCCACCTGAAGTCGACAAGTGTGCTGCAAGCAGGTGTGAAGAGGCACCTTCACTCTTTCCGTTACTTGAGTAGGAGAATGCTTGCTTGTGCATAAATCGCACGACATTGCCTATAAATACTTTTATAATCTCTCATTTGATCTATAATGTGTCCAAGATAGTTGACTTTATTATGGTCTAAAAATATGTCTTTGGAGGAAGTTTTCATCATGTGAGGAACAAAAGCCTGAAGACTTTGCCAGAATTTTTCTCAGCTGGAGGTCTTAACTGCTGTTTTTGGAAGGAAAGCCGGAGTTACAAACTGGGGTTGTGGAATCTAATTCCAGTGGGCGTTTGGAAGGCATGAAGGTTCTAATGAAAGAATGGTTTTTTGGAGGGTTTTTGGAGTCTTTAATCTCCTACATGCCCCTCTACTTTACAGGAGTCTAAAATCAAATCAACAGTTCAGTTCAGTTTTATTCATATCGCACCAAATCACACCAACAGTCGCCTCAAGGCGCTTTATATTGTAAGGTAGAGGGCCTTAAAATAATACAGAGAAAACCCAACAACTGCCTATGAGCAAACACTTGGCGACAGCGGGAAGGAAAAACTCCCTTTTAACAGGAAGACACCTGCAGCGGAACCAGGCTCAGGGAGGTGCTGCTGGGTTTGAGAGTTTGGACACACCTCCTCATTCAAGGTTTTTTCTATAGTACAACATATAATACAACATCAATACTGAAGAAATCAATGCTCTTGAGGAAGAAGGACTTGTTGGCCATTTTTCTTCACTCTGTAGTCAAGCAAACTCTCGGCTGGGTTTCAGTCAGGTGGCTGAGGTCAGGTCACCTGATGGAGCACTCCATCACTCTGTTTCTTGGTCAAGCAGCTGAGTTGTTGGAAAAACAAATTATGGCTCCGCTGAACACGAACCCGATGGGATGGCGTGCCGCTGCAGGATGTTGTGGTAGCCATGCTGGTTAAGTGTTGCCTTGAATTCTCAATAAATCTCCAACAGCGTCACAATCTTCACAGTGGGAACCGCACATGCAGTTAACATCCGTTCACCTTGCCTCTGTCTCACAACGGCACAGAGCTGGAACCAAAAATCTCTCATTTGGACTCATCCAGATGTCCTTGAGATTTTCTTCTTCTTGGTCTCCCTCAGTCTTGGCTTCTTTGCAGCATTTCCATCATGAAGGAATCATCAGTCACCTCCCAGCATACGGTAATGAGATGTGTCTGTTCCTTGAACTCTGATGTGAGTTTTAATCTAAATTGTTGATTTCTGAGGGTCAAAACTCTGAACTCTCAGCCAATTTAGAGATTTTTTTGAAAGAAGTGGCCATTAAGTTTTCATCTGATCAACTCGTTTCTTTTTACGTAGTTGAACAATGTCGATTACCTTATTGATCAAATAGGGCCATATGCTGTATACAAACACGACCTAGCAGGCAGCATTTTACCAGTGAGTGATAGCTCATTTTTTCACTGTGAGTCACTCAGATAAGATTGTGCACAAATACACCTTGCTGTACGTCCTGTGTGCGCAGAGTTCCATACGAGCTGTTGAACAACAGGTAACAAGCCGAAACAGCTATCCCAAACACACCTGCCTAAAACCACATTTCCTAGTAACACCAGAACGGGTTGAATGGGTTAAAAATCGTGACGAAGCTCCATTGCAATGTGCACGGTGGTGCAGTGGTTGGCACTGTCACCAAGAAGGTCCTGGGTTTGAAGCCAGTCTGGAGCTTTTCTTTGTAGCGTTTGCATGTTCTCTCCGGGTACTCCAGCTTCCTCCCACAGTCCAAAGACATGCATGGGGTTCATTAGTGATTCTATGTGCTAGCCCTGTGATAGATTGACGACCTGTCTGGGGTGTACTCTGCCTCTCACCCTATGACAGCTGGGGTAGGCTTCAGTCTATGATGTGTTTCAGATGTAACTGCTTTGGTTTATTTTTGTTTTGGTTAAATAAAGGTTACATTGACTTGCTGCACCATCTTGTGGTAAATATTGGTGTTACATCAATGCCCACCCCTAGCTAAACTTCAGCAGGTGTTACTTCAACACAATACATATGAGGGGTGTACGTTTTGTCAGTGTTAGTTGTAACAGTTTGGCAGCAGGCAGGTGAAGAAAGACTGAGACTTAAATGCTGCCACTTGCACTGATTAGCTCCGCCTACCAGGAGCCTGCAAGACAACACAGAGGGACAAAAACATCTTCTAATGAACTCCAGCAGGAGCCGCAAGGAAAGGAAAGCAGCTAAACGAGTATCAGAATAGTAAAAGGTTATTTTATTAAATTAAAATTTCATATTTGATTATCAGTGTATTCTAACTAAATCTTGTTATCATAACAAGCAGACGTGGATGTAATTCAAAGGGGGAAGGTTCAAGAGGGGAGAATTGCACATGGTGTGCCAAAAGAAGTTCCTTTGCACCTCTCAGTGGACTGAATGGGGAACAGTTGGTGTGGATGATTTAGTGTAACACATACGTCTTCTTCTTCTTCCCTCCCAGCTGCCATTCGCCCTCATTCCCATCCTCACGTTTACCAGTTTGCCATCTCTCATGAACGAGTTTGCCAACGGACTGTAAGTAAATCAAATGATACCCCGCTCATTTTATTATAAGTCTGTTTCCAAAGAATTTAGCAGTGCTGCACAAATCATTTCTAGCCAATATTTAAAGTTGTATAGATAGATTTAGGCTTTATTAATCTCACAGTGGGGAAATTAACGTGTTACGGCAGCACAAGGGTCAGAAAGAAAATATGAATTAGCGATATATTAGAAAACAATAAAAATAGAAAAAATAAATAAGAAAAACAATGTACAAAAAAAAAAGCCAAACCTGCTATAAATACAGAATCAATAACATACTCTACAAGAGTCATTTGTACTATGTACAAATGGTACTATATAGAGTAAAATGCACTAGAAGATGCATCAGAGATTTTTTTTTTAACTGTGCATAAATTTCAGTGGGAATGATAGTATATGCACATGTATTTTTTAGCAGGTATTGATCACATGTGCATACTGTACAGTCTTACTGCTGTTGGGATGAAGGAGCTGCGATAGCGCTCCATCCTACACAGTGGTTGTAACAGCCTGCTGCTGCAGGAGCTGCTCAGGGCCTCCACAGTCTCATGCGGGAGGTGAGAGATGTCCATAATGGACATTAGCTTGGCTAACATCCTCCGCTCACCCACCTCCTCTATGAAGTCTAGGGGACTGGCCAGGACAGAGCTGGCTCTCATAACCAGTCCATTGAGTCGTCTCCTGTCCCTCTCAGAAGCCATCGTATCTGTCCACCACCATCTCCTTCACCTTACTGGTATTGATCTGCAGGTGGTTGAGTTCACGCCAAATGACAAAGTCAGTGATGACCTTCTTATACTTCAGATCGTTCCCCTCAGATACACATCCAATGATGGCTGCATCGTCAGAGAGCTTCTGGAGGTGACAGTTAGTGGTATTGTATCTAAAGTCTTATGCATAGAGGGTAAAGAGAAAGGGAGAGAGCACCGTCCCCTTCCTCAATTTGAATTTGATGCCAGCAACATGGTGGCATGAGGGCAACAAAAGGCCGAAAAAGTTGAGTAAAATACATGTGATGAATCATCTTAGAACAAATGTGGTTAATTAGTAACATAAGTATAAAATTATAAAGAGAGGATACCAGAAAGGATGAGTCTTTAGAAGTAAAAATGAGGAGGCTCACTCTGTTAGCCATTACAAGGGCAAATTATTTAATAATTCAGGAATAACCTTCTTCAACATCAAATTGAAAAGAAATTGAGGATTTCATCATCTCTGGTTTATAATGCCAATAAAAGATTTGGAGAAATTACTGTACGCGAGGGACGAGTATGAAAGGGAGTATTGTGACTGTTATCTTCAGACCATCTGGGAGCATTAAAGAAAAGACACAATGCTGCAATTTAAATCACCGCATTGGTTCAGAAAGACTTCTTAAACCCTCTGAGGTCACTGCTGCATCCACAAATGTAACGTTGAAGCACCAAGCAGGGAACAAGACAGACGTAAACAAGATCGAGAAACGCCTGTTCAGGCCGTGAGCTCATTGAAGAGTGACTGTGGCCAAGTGGAGAACTGTCCTGACCATCCTGTTTATCATCAACATTGGAAAGTTGGTGTCTGTGAAGGGATTTGGGGGGGGGGGGGGGGGGCGTACGATACATGGCATAGAAAATTTGCATATCTGTGAAGGCACGATTAATGCTTAATGACGTACAGACGCTGCCCTCCAGACAATGTACGTTCCAGGAAAGAGCCGTCTTATTTCAGCAAGACAATACCAAACCATGTTCTGCACGTTTCCTAATAGCGTGGCTAATCAAACCTGCCTGCAGTCGAGACATGACACCCAATGAAAACATTTCAAGCATGAGGAAATAAAAATATGATGAAAGAACAACAGCGCAGCTGAAAATGTATTTAAGGCAGGAATCTGAAAGCGTTTGACTTTCAGATTTACAGCAGAAAGTCTCTGAAACTGAGATGAAACCAAAGTAAAACTTTGCCTCTGTCCCAACTTTGAAACTTAAAAAGAAGCCAATTAAAAAAAAAACCCAAAAAACAACATGTTCAACAGTTCATATGATGTTTATGTGCAGTTGTCAGTTAAATATATTTACATTTTAACGCAGCATCTGAGATTTTCTAGTAGCAGGCCTGCCTTCCACCTTTAAACCTGTTTGTTCTTATTTATTCACAGGGTATTTAAGATAGGAGGAGGACTGGTGATCTTGATTGTGTGCGCCATCAACACATACTTTGTCGTAGTCTACGTGAGCACGCTGGGCAGCGTGTGGCTGTACGTGCTGGCGGCATTCCTCTCCGTAGCATACCTGGCATTTGTGGGATACTTGGTAGGTAACAGCAGGTTGTAGCAGAGCTGGTTTTGTGTTGACCTAAAACTTTACCCATCAATGTGAACTTAATCTTCTTGGACTGTAAACAGTCAGAGCTCGTATTCACGAACATTAGGAGAATTCTCTGAGAGCTGCTAACAGGAGTGATCTTAGGAGCATTCTCAGAGAAACTCCAAGCAAGGAAAGGACTAAAACTTTTTACCTCAGTGAGGAGGCGTGGCTGTGGGTATAATGGACCTTTTACTTTTAAAGTGCCGAAGCCCAGTGATGAGACACATGCGCATGCACAATTACGTTGTATCTAGTTTCTACACTTCTGCAGCCACATAGTAGCAAGTTTAATTAGGTAACTAGCCACCCAGTCAAATGTTAGTCTGCATGAGAAGATATAGATATGCTATAGATGTGCCAAAGCTTCACTCCTGTAGCACTTAATGTTGTCCTCCTGCTGTTTTCCCCTGTGCATAAAAAAAGGGCAAATACACCATAAAGGGGAGAGTTTAAGATACATACACCTGTTATTTAAATTTTGTCTATAGTCACATAGATTTAAAAACAGGAAAAGAAAAGAAGTGAGCTCTTATGATTAGTTAATCAAAAGAAGATTGATTGACATATTTTCATAATTGGCCATTTGTGTCATCTTTGCCAGTATGTCTCTGTCCTGGGACCTCCTGACCCGTGCATGCGCATACATGATAGCATAAGGTGGGGACAGCAGCACAGAACAGGGCAGTGACAACAGATTTGAAGCTGAGTAAGTCAGAAAGAGTTTCTAGTGAAAGAACTGGAGTGGAGGTGGGTTGCAAAGTGGTGTGCAGATGTGCAGTAACTATGGGCAGGCTAAAGCTATAGCATGGCCAGTTTAATGTGCAGTAGGGTTTCATCAATGTTATATGCCAGGTTCTGGTGTGGGAAATAATATCTGCCATGCTAAGACCAAACAAAACAACGAAGACCAAATAAAAAGCTTGTAAATAAATTTTCTCAGTGTATATTACTCTAGTGTTCACGGGTAATTTCTTTCTTTTTGCATTGCATTCTCTTTTTTGTTATTTTGCATTTAAAGTGGTTTAAATATTCAGAGTACTACTTCTTGGATGCTTCTCCTGTATGCAGTTGCTTTGAAAAATATTCAGACCCCTTCCCTTTTGGAATGCTTCTTTTGTTGTAGCCTATAATGCCAACATTTAAGAAGTCTCTGGTTTTCTGCGCGGTACTGTTTATCTAGTACTTTGCAGAAGCCCCTTCAGAAGCAGTTAGAGCTTTAAATCTTCTTGGGTGAGTGTCTGCAGGGTTTGGACACCTGAATTTGGCCAGTTTTCTTTCCAGCAGATCCTTTCAGTCTCTGTAAGGCTGGATGGGAAGCGTCTGAACTGCCGTCTTCATCTCCACAGATGTTCTGTGGGGCTTAAATCTGGGCTTTGGCTGGGCCACTCAAGGACAGTCAGACATGTCCTGAAGGCCCTCCAGCAAGTCTGAATGCTTTCTCAAATGATGCATCCCTTGGACAGATTCATTACACAAGGAAAATAAAAGCTAACAGTTTGATGTTGCACCTTTTTGTTTTGTTTTTTTTATGTGACTGATTTGAATCTTGGTCCGTGCTGCAGGTGTGGCTGTGTCTAATCGCTCTGGGGGTGTCCTGGCTCGATCCGAGCACCAGGAGAGGGAACGACACGACCATCCTGATCGAGCGGCAGCCAGAGTTTGACTCATGACGTTCGCCTCAAAGGTGCAGCTGTTAACAGCCTGACTGACTGTAACTTCAGCACATCGAGTCTTCCATTGTACTGATTTATTTATACAGGAAGCTTGTTAACTTTCAGATGAACTTTGATGTTTGGATGTTGCTCTACAGATTTTTTTTTTAGTAATGAAGAAACAGATGTATTTAAAATTGTAACTTTTTTCAAATGTCACTGAGTTTTAAAGATCTACAGATTTACAGTGAATCATTTCTAATGTTTTTTTTTAAGAATTTAATATAACAAAAAATGTCAGGACTTTTTAAAGGAGCTGAACAGACTGAATGTGAGGTGCACGCTGTCCCAGCAAAGCAGATAAATTAAGTTTATGACTTGATTTATAAATGATACCCAGGCTTTTAAAGTCAGCGGTTCTACATTTAGGAAGGAGTATTAAATTTTTAAAGACAAATTCATGGCTTTAAAAAATGCCTTTCAACAACAAGACAGCAGAGAGTGCTTCACAGAAGACAAATCATTTTATTTTTACAGCCCAATATCACACATTTGCCTCAAGGAGCTTCAGAATCTCAGCAGCATACAATATCTTCTGACACGCAGCAGAGATAAGGAGAAACTTCCCCAAATGCAGGAAGTCGCTGGGAAAAAAAAAGTGGTCAGGAAGAGCAACTGAGGAAGGATCCAGGATGTTGTGCACAGAAAAGAGTGCAGATTTGCAATGAGAACAACTGAGATGACAAAATTAGACTTTAAGCATCGGAAGAAATGATTTTAGTGCAGAGGGGGAACAAAGAAATGTAAGACATTAATAAAGACAAAGAAAGAATAAAATAAAGTAGCAAAATTGCATTAACCTAATTAAACAGGAGAATAACGTGCAAATTATAAATAAATGGACCCAAATTTTGTTTCATAAAAGGCAGTGGAAATGTGCAAAAAAGACAAAAGCTCGTTTACAGAAAGTAAAGGTTGCTTCAATCTGAGGGGTACAGTAAACAAACTGTCCTAAACTGAGTGGAGGATCACAGATGAAATATCCCAACAATGTGCGTTTTACAAGCCAGCAGTAGTATTTTGAAAGAGGCCTCAGAGGGTTTTAAAGGGCCCTTTTTGTTTTTTAGGTAACTTAATTCAAATTGCAGTTCCTCTTTCAGCCACAGGGAGGTGTGGCAGGCTGCAGGAGAGACTTCTCATTTACAGTAAACATTTCACCACCGCAGCTTACAGCGTAACGCATTAAAGGACACGCAGCCTTAACATCGTGCATGTGCGCTGCAACCAGAGCGGCGTTATTGTGCGAAACAAACCAAAGGTTGAGTGCTGAGGCTCGCTGCTGCCTGGCATGCCTGCGGTGGTATTTCAGAAGAGTTGCAACTATTGTGCAACTGCAACACTGCCTGTTTCAGTGTTTGAATTCCAGTGCTGAAGTGCTTGGGATTTGCAGGCTGAGGAGAGGCGGATGGACAGGTTTTTCTTTGCATTGTGGCGGAGAACTTTTTTTTTTTCCTCTCTCTCTCTCTCTCTCTCTCGCTCTCCCTGTCATGGAGGCAGACTTATGTAAGAGGGGAGAGTCTTCCCACCGCCCCTCTCTGTTTTTGTTTTTCTCAATGAGCCAATGTCTCCCTGCCTAGGCCTCACAGCCTGTCCAGTAGGCCCCTTTCCTGGAAACATAGCCTAGCAGAGGCCACTCAGGGGCAGGCCTGTGAGGCGGGAGGGGAGGGCGGTGGGGTGGGGGGACTCTTCCAGCAAATCACATGATTGTAGACCCTACAGTCCCAGCTCTCTACATGAGGCTCAGATGCTGCAAGCACATTTCAGCAGCCAGTTTGTCAGCAGCATGATTGGATGCGGCTTTAATGCATGGCAGAGTGCATGAGGCTGCAAGCAGACGCTGTGGATCCTCAGGTGTGACATTTAGAAGTAGAACCACAACACTTGATGGACAGAGAGTGTGTGTGTGTGTGTTCCTTAAAGACAGTTAATGTGATTGTTTTTTATGTCGTTGGCCTTAATGTCAAAATATAACTATAATTTCTTTATTTTAATACTTGATTATGGCATTGTCATGATAACCTTGAGATCTGAAGTGTAATACTGATACAGTGTTGATAGTGCACATGTGATAATATCATGAATAACTGTGTAATTGTTCTTTTTGTGTCCTTTTTGCACAGTCACGGTTGCAGACTCATGAAATCTGTTCACTTATTTTGAATTTAATTCATTTGCCAAAAAAGCAACACACCATAAACAGAGTTATCAGCATCATAACTACATTTTTATAGTTATTTTTTTCTACAGATATTGCAAAAACGTTGATTCAGTTTTGACCGTAACAATCGTAAATTGAAAGTCCAATATCGCGACGGCCCTGTTTGATGGAAGATTCTCTGATATGTTTCGTCTGATTTCAAACTGATGTGTCGAGCTTCTTTATCGTGTTTCTCTTCTCTTTGTTTACAGTTATGTACCCGTTAGAGCAGCGGTTCTCAAAGTGGGGTCCGGGTTCACGGCCAAGGATCAGTCTTTGCCTTCACAGTAGATCCACCTGTGGTTTTAACCAAAATTAGTTCTAAGTAAACTTGACAGTTTCATCAGTTCATCTTGACCATTTCAGCTGTTTGGCCAATATCAGAACATAGATGATGTTACTAAAATAATAATTTCCTATGAATTAGATGGTTGTGCCCCCAGTGTATAATGAAGTCCACAAAGACGTGGGCGATTTCTGATCCGAACAAATATACTGTGCCCTTTACTCCCAACCATGTTAAATCGGAGCCAGCAGAAGCTCTGATATGTTGTGACACATTACACCACGTGTCTGACGTATGTAGCCTAAAAATAGTTCCCATGTAATAATTTAAATACTAGGAGGATTATAACAGTGTCCTTGGAAACTTTTCTGTCCTGTAAGTGGCCTCGGGCCCCCCTCCAAAAAAAATTTAAGAAGCGCTGCGTTGGAGATTAAAAAGTTGCTGACAGATTTTTTTGCAAAATCTTCTGAATACCTTCATTACAGCAGAAAGCACCGTAGTGTTTTATTACCGTTGCTCACCAGAAGTCCCTGTTTTAATGAGTTTCAATTATAAAAATCGTGAACTGTGTGATTGAATTGTAAACAAACAGCTCTACACTTGGGGGGGGGGGGGATGCAATAAACACCAACATGTATTCACATGTTAATTTTAAAATAATTACTTCTGTTTTGCGATTTAACTTTGATGCAAAGGTGCACTTATTACTCTTAAGTGGTTGAGCTTTGCTGCCGTTAACTGGCGGGAGATGGGCGGAGGTTTACGCCTGCAGCACCCCCCTGAACCGTCAACCCTTTTAACAGCTGCTGACCCCTTTGCTCGTTTTCTGTCCGCCTGTCTTCTTGGAGAGGAATACCAGAAGACGAGGGCAGCGGAAAGCAGGCACTGATAATGAATTTCAAGTTGATTTAGTAAACAGTGGCATCAGCTTTAAACCACATGACATTTTCCAGCTGTGCGGCCCGTACTTGTTTTGTATATATTTTTACACCGAGCTGTCAGTGCTGCCTTAAAATGTCCCACACCAGGAATGCAAACAGCGGGGCCATTCTTGTTTATGTCTTGCATTGTGGCCGCTGCGGGTACTGGCTGAGCTCGCGGTAAAATGGGCCCACATGTGTTTGGAATGGACCGTCTCAGCTGTGTAGTTATTCCTCTATTAACAAGTTTCTTCTCTATTTCTTCTTACAGGTTTACGGCCTGCGTTGCGTTTAGTGTGCTTTACGTGTGCGTTTCGTGCGGTTAAATATAGCAGATGTGTGCTGTTGCTTAATTTCACACCATATTTGCTTACCGTGTGCTGCAGGGGAGAGGATCACTTTGATTTACTCAGAGGTCTTTGAGCTTTCGGAGGATGAGGAGGAGGCGCTCTGCAGAACCTCCACACTGTAAATATAAATATCTGGGGACCCAATGGTTGACCACATTGCCTAACATCATGTCAAACCCACTTCTGTTTATTTGAGCAAGGTCAAACAAATGTGTTTTAGTTCCAGCTGCTCAGAAAATCGCTATACTCAGTGTAGTGAGAATGATTATATAACACACAGGATTTGTCTGCACTTCAGTGCAACTTATTCAGTTGAAAAACAACTACAACCACAACTGTTTGTTTGGGTTTTTTCTCCCCTCCTCTAATGAATAACTGGATTTAAAGACAAATGGTTTTATTAAATGCCATCCTGCACGTCTCTATTCTTACATGATGCAACCATCTTGTAATGTTTATGAGCAGCAGCCTCATGCTAAAGTACAGTAACTGCAGCCCGGGTGCGTTATTGCGCAAATGTTCAACGATTGCCATAACACAGTGGCTCCCAGGGCTGGAGCCGCACCCCCCTCCCCCCAAACTCCACTCATCCTCCACCCAAGCAGTTTTAGGCAAAAAAAAAAAAACAAGTTTCATTTTAGTAGGAAGTGAAATGAAAGAGAAAAATGAAAGGAGCTTGGGTCACTGGTTTCACTCTGCCCTCTCTTACCTCCGTACATGAAGCTCTCCCATGCACTCCTGCATGGAGTTATATCACTACCAGCAAAAGCTTTCACATCTCCATGAAGGAAAAAGTGAAAAGCTCTTCCTGTTACATGGTTTAAAGGTAGAGTATAATTATTTAAACTTTTAAAAGGAAAGAGTCAGTTGGAAAATACATAAATAGACACTTAAATCAAACAGGCAGGGTGCTTTAAAAACTCGCATGTGCTCACTTTTATACTAGTGCTTCAAACGGGAGCTCTTCCTTTATATGCTTAATGTTCATCACTTTTATGTCCTCCAGTGAGCCTGTTCCTAAGCTCTTCCTCCTCTTTTCCTTTTAATCAGAGATTAGGATATTGGACAAACCTGGACGTTAGGGAGGCAAAGTAAAAGCTAAACCAAAAAATGCCAATTAGAGGCAGAAATCCAGGTATTAAAAACACTAAAAATAATGATAAAGCAGTATTTGTAGAGGTGCTGGTGGGTGTGTTTATTATTTTTGGGCTACAATTTAAAAAAAAAAAAAAAAAAAGAGGTACCTGGGCATCTGGTTAGGTGAATCATTATCTTTTAAAAGTTGTGTTGAGAGGCTGATGAGAAGCCTGAAAGTTCAGTTAGATCATGCTTGTTTCTCAAACAGAAACCTATCTTTTGGCAGTAGATTGAAGGCTGTAGACCAATCCCTGACTCTGCAGATGCCATCACTCTTAAGCCATTTCATGTCTCCCATCATTGTATCCTCTACAATAAGGTATCATTTGAATAGAAAAATACTGTTTTTTCCCACCTTGTTTTTTCAAAGCCATTCTGTGTCATCACTTTTAAGGTTTAGAAAAATAGGTCACAGTGCACATTCACAAGAATGCATTACCGTGTATATCTCATTTGTGAATAAAAACTACATTTCCTAATGACTATTATTATTATTCTGTCTTGTGTGAGACAATTATGTCATTGTAGAAAGGCTTAAGCCTCTGTTGGGTGATGTTTTATAAAATGAATGCTCCTGCTTCTCCTTTTGTGTCACCTTGTCCTTGACTAATGTTACAGTATAATAATATATGTGTCTGTGAATGTAGATATATTTTTCTACCTATATTAACACCCTATCTTCAAAGACTGCTAGTATGAGAACTGGACTGCAAAGTCACTTTGAAACACTGATCAGCTACTTCTTCTTTTTTACACACACACACACACATATATATATATACACATACATGCATGTGTATATATATATATATATATATATATATAGATAGATAGATATATCCCTGAGTGATGCCAAACATTTCAGTGTATACTAGCATAGTAACACTAAAGATTATTATTATTTTATATAGTATAATTTAGTCTTCCCCAGACTAAATAAATGTATCTATAATTAATTAGACATAATCACTATCTCAGCTTCTTCTGATTCAGTTTTAATGACAAAAAAATGCACGTGACAAACAACAAAATAAACATTTGTAAGAAAATGAAAACAAATAACGTCCCCAGTGTTTGGTTTAACAATCGATGTATTTTTATTCCTCGTATGTTCGCGTGTTTGTTGACTGATCTGTGCTCGTCAACGTTTGTTTGTTTATTTTTTAATAATTTACAAACACCGTGATCTCATTTGTTGTACGAGCAGCGCTGGAATGTGTTCGCTGCGGCGCGTGCTGGCCGGGGAGGAACGCCTTGACCACGCCCCCTCCTTCCTGGTCTCCAATCAGAGCGCGGGGACCGTTTCAAGGCGCCCGCGGAGTCCCTACCGTAGAAAAACAAAACCCGGGATAACAACAAAACTCTCATTTTACAACTAAGTACGAACCAGAATCCGTTTTCCGTGCTAGATTTTCCGTACGAGAGCGATTCTCGCTGTTTTCCGTCGCTCTTTGTGGCCTCTCGGGCGATGTTGTTTATCTGTAGTAACGGGGGCCTTGAAACCGCCCTCCCTTGCCCCATTTCCTCGGTTGTTTTCCTTCTCTCGCCTGGATTCTCCATGTTGTTGCTGCAAAAGTGAGGACTCTCAAAAGAGAGAGGGGGGCTTCTCGGTGATATTAACAGCAATAGCAGCGGTACACCCGAGAAGACGGGGAGCACGGAGTCTCAAATAGCTTCCGAAGAACATATCCAAGTGCCTTGCCCCCTCCCCAGGCGGACCCTCCGAGGAAAAAAGAAGAAGAAGAGGCGGTGGACGGGAGAATAATAGAGCCAGGAACAAGATAAATCCTACTCTCATCGAGGATCGTAACTGGGGCGGATGACAAGTTACCTCGGCGAATAATAAAGTCAGCTTGTCAATAAAACCCAATGAGGGACGCCCATCAGTACTCGGGGACAGGATTTGAGGATTTTGAGGGCTCCGTGATTGTCAGATGGAAAGTTCTGTTATCACCCAAGTGCAGAAAGAAGACGTCCAAGTGTCACCGAAAACAGGTGAGATTGGGTGTTGTTCACCTCCCGAATATTCCCAATTCCCCCCTTTAGTTATATCTTTTCCTTCTAAGTGATTAGTGCGTTAAGAAATACTGTAGTGCGCTTATTTATCTGACAGTTGCGCGCTGCGGACGCGCGGTACGAGAGGCGCATTGCCCTT
The DNA here is from genome assembly GCA_034780415.1 of Cichlasoma orientale. Classification (NCBI taxonomy): domain Eukaryota; kingdom Metazoa; phylum Chordata; class Actinopteri; order Cichliformes; family Cichlidae; genus Cichlasoma; species Cichlasoma orientale. Next base: position 952,837 of record JAVDPK010000656.1, read on the forward strand.
TTTTGACATCCACCGAGCGGAGCTGTAATCTTTACGTCTTATCACTGGAAAACACAAATGTAGTGCCAGAAGCTACCTTAATGTGCTTATTCTGTTTTTCCACAAACCTGTTGTTTTCCTTCACCAATCGGCTGCGTTGAATTTAGAAATAAAGCTGTGAATATGAATAAATTCCAGTGTTTGTTTTTATATCGGGGGCAGATTATTGTGTTGCTCCATCTCCGTCACTATAGCTCAATTAATGCATTGGACGTAGGCTCAGGTATAAGTTCAAAGTCTTCATTACGCTCCGAGCTTAGCTATTGTTGATCCAGTTTTTGTCTCTCTTTATTTTCAGTGCGTGCTCTTGTTGTACAACCCTATCTTTCTTCTGTTTTTTTACCAAACTTGTTTTCGGTGATGTGCCATACCCACCTTCTCCAAAATAAAAGCCAGGCTGCTGTATTTATATCTATCAGGTTCCAGCTTGTTTGGCACCATCCCATATCCTTCTACTACTACCACCACCACCAACAACACCAGGTAGAGAGAGCATGGGGAGCCCTGCCAGTCTGTCACCACAGGCAGCACTACAGCTCAGTGTTTTTAAGCCTTCATAAACTGCTCTTCACATTTTTAGTAATTGATCATGGTGGTCACATATCCGTGCGCCGTCGGTGGTTTTAAGAAACGACGTTGCGCTGCTCTCTCTTTTTTAAAATTTTTTTATTTTGTTGTTTCATTAGTCAAAACAGCCTGAGTGGGATTTGTAATACACTCTGCTGCATATTACAGGCCAAGAGGTCTATAAGGGCTGCTGATTATACAGCAGGACTGTATAGAAATACACGGTGCCGCGGTATTGACAGCGGAATGCACAAACACACCTCTCTGCACACGCCCGTTGTAGCGCCGTTTCAAAGATTTCGTTGTTTGCACACTTTCCTTACGCTTGAAAGAGGCTTCGCTCGTTTATTCAACCTCTTGGTTGAAATTGTTACAGGTCTGTGGTGTTTCAGGTCATGTATTGGCCTTAGAAAATAATTCTGCGGTGTATTATTTTTATCGTTTTTGCGTTGCATGTTTTGCGCGATTAAGTGATGTATTGGATTTTGGATTTACGTGTGTGCCACTCATAATTCTCTAAAAGATTAATCTCCTTTTTCTCATCTGTCTATCCTTTTACATGCAGGGGAGATCTAATGTATGCTGTTATGTCATACATGACCAATAATGTCTTCCTGTGGAAATCAATAGGCTGATTTACATGGCAGAATGCACATTCATGGGCTATAAATAAGGAAGGTTGGATCTCCCCCCCCCCAGTGAAAACGCTGTGTGCAGAATTACCAAATCAAGATCTAGTGTCCTTTGTCTCTTAAACATGGGAGTTGTGTAACATGCTTGTTGTCGCCTGCACTATGTCTTCACAGCGTAGAAGAAATAAATTTGTAAATCTCTGAGTATGCAGTTGTTTGTCACTCTTTCCACAGTTCCTCTTTCTAGCAGGGACCGAGAGTGTTTATGAATTATTTTCATGGGTATAAATTCTGCAAGTCCTCACATGAAACACACTCGAGGGGACTTGCAGGGATGTTTTTCTTCCCTTTTCTTGCACTGGCGGTGGCAGTGGGTCTTGTATGAGGCCGGGACGCTGGTGGTCACAGTGGCTGATCAAAGACCTGCACAGAGCGCTGAGGTGTGACTGCCTGTCCGGCTCGCTGGCTGCCTGACTGCCCGACCAGCTGCCTGTCTGGCTGTTCTGGCTTGCTTCAGGCAGCCCTGAAAGGTCCCCGAGTTTAAAATGGTTGGAATGTTTTCTGTCTGTCGAAAGGTACTGCTGAAAAGTGTGGGTTTTCCCGCCCTCTGTGATTATATAACATGTACCAGCCATTTCCAGCAGCAGCAGCAACAGCAACAGCGGCAGAGGCATTAAAAACAGATTTCATGTGGAGGCTGTGCCATCCCTGTGGACAGATGGATGGTACCTTCAGGAATAGGGGAAACTCAATCTGTGTCACAAGCAGCCCCTGCCTAATTATCTTTTTATGGATGCCGAGTAAAAAAATAAATACATTTCAGTGTGTTTGCAATATGATTTGTTTTGGTATGAAGAAAAAAGAAAAAGATTAGATAACACGTAGCTGACCCGAGTTGTGAGATGTAATTCAGGGCTCCGCTTAACATTTTCCATGTTGACGACAAGCAGTTTCAGTGTCCAACACAACATTTTTCCTCACTGGAGATGAGAATTTTACTAGCCCACAAAAAATTTAATTTAATTATTGCTAGTTTTTCATCCGAATCTGCAAAATAATTAGAAACTAAAACTTTAAAATAAATGGATTGGAGTAAATGGTGCTCCGTGTGGAAACACTCAAGCACGCTGCAGGTATCGCTGCTAGAAAGAGAGAGAGGACGGCTTCTGTCACCTTTAAGTTTACAAGATTTTCTGTTATATGATTTTAAGATCTTTGCAAACTAACAGGCAGTTTTCAGTTTAGCTCCTTCTGAATTCAGTTGTGCCATCACTGTGTGAACCAGCAGCTTAAAACTATCTCTGCAGACATTTTAATGTTCTAAAAAAAAAAAACAACTGTAAGAAAGAATTCCTCCTTACTGAGGGTTCATTTTACCCAATTTGCTTCACAGGCGAACTCAATTGGTGGAAATGCAGCAGCTGGCCAGTCACCTTGCCCGGCATACCTTTTTATTGGTCCACAAAGACCGGGTGCATTGGTTCTGCAGTTTCCTCATTAAGAGTGTTTGGTTTTCTGTGCCCGACAGGCCAGGTGAGCCGGTCTGCCCTGAAACAGCCTCGGAGCTGCAACATCTTCAAAGCGCTCTTCTGCTGCCTCCAAGCTCAGGATGGCCCCAAATCACCACCACTGCCACTACCACCGCCGCCGCCGCCACCATCACCCTCCCAGCAGGCCTTGCTGGAGTCGCAGGAAAATGGGATGGTTGTCAAGGTAACAGTATTCGCATTTCAGAGATATTTCCCCACAGCTGAAATCAATTTGAAAGACCTCAGCTTCAGTCCCTGCCTTTATTTTTGTTTATTTAAGACCTTACTTCCTTGTCACACCCACCCACACACACACACACACACACACACACACACACACTGCTCACCATAAAAGAGGAGGTGTGTGAATAGTTTGGCCATCTGTACGGATAAACTTAACACGCTGTTGTAAAACTGCGCTTATTATTGTCTCCTTCTTTTTACAACTTAAACCACCACTGCACCTGCTCTGAACGTCTTGAAAGCTAACCGCAACTGTCTGCGGATATGGAATCACTTTGATGATACCCCCCCCACACCCAAGAGGAAGATGAAAAATGAGAGAGTGACTATCAATCCTGTAGGCAGGCTGTGTGAGTGAGCCGAGAATCTGCGTATTGTGTTCCTCATAATTGCTGAGGTGGGGGGGTATTAAAAAAAAAAAATGCTCCAAGCTCTGGCTGCACACTGCTGGCCACGCTGGTGAACGCTGTCAGCCTGATTAGGGCTTCACCACCATGTTAAGGGTATTTTAATGAGATGCCATGTTTGTTCACGGTGAGGAGTGTCCTCCAGCATCAGGAGCAAACAAGAAGCAGCATCTGTAGGACCCTGGCTATTCTCTGGCAGGCTCCCACTGAAATTAAACCGAATTAAACATTTGGCACCGCTGGCTTTGTTGCGTTCGGTTTCTTGGTTTTGGTCGGTGAATGAAATTGTTTTAGCCCCCCCCCCCCCCCTTTTCCTTGATCTTAATTTGCCATCAGTAATAAGCAATCTCTGTTATGTAATATATTAATAATTAATTTCACTTTGACTGTACTCATAAGGAGCCTGGAATAAAACTAAATTAACAGAGGGGAAAAAATGGGCTATCTGAAAATGAGTTTGAATCAAGGTTATTGTTTTCCCCTGCAGGTGAATTCCTGTTGAGTTTGACAAGACGCATTTGGGAAATATCCAAAGGCATAAATATGCTAATTGTAAAGATATACCACATAGAGGGTGTTACAGTAAATAATTAAACTTGCTGCTTTTCAGCCTTTCCACACACATACCTCACCTAAAAACAAAGTCTAATCTAATTTCCCAGAAGTAAAAAGCGAAACGGCCAAGGTTTTGTTTTTTTTTTGGTTTTTTTCTCTTCACTGCACTGCTCGGGCTGCTCCTGCTTTTCAGATGTAATGATGGACATGATCGTCTCTATGCATTTCCTTAGCTATCTGAACCCAGCCTCCTGCCTGAGGTGAATGCCCAGGACCAAGGGAAGATATGCGTGGTCATAGACCTGGATGAGACCCTGGTGCACAGCTCATTCAAGGTACCAACATTACAATCGCCCAAACACTCGTATCTTTCTGATTTCAACATTTTTAGCACTGTCAGTTGGCATCTTGTGCTGTTGTTTCAGCTTTTTCCATCCTGCAGAAATAACACTCGTATTTGGGTAACATTAAACGGCCGCCTGTTTATTGGGAGTGTTTCTGCTGCGATTCTTTGTTTCGTTACCAAAGCTGTCACATGTGTTTGAGGAACATCAAAGCAAGTCATATTCTATTTGTGTAGGCTATGTGCTGTGATTTATGGCAGTGATGAGGAGTCTGGTTCTTACTGTTCAGCTGTTATGTAACGCCATGTGAATGTACACAGCGTGGCTCATGTGAACAAGCATGCCAACCATCTCCCTCTGTGTTCTCCCTCCAGCCTATTAGTAATGCAGACTTCATCGTGCCTGTGGAGATAGAGGGGACCACACACCAGGTAAACTACTGTGTGTGTGTTTGTGTGTGCGCGTGTGTGCTGTAGATGGAATGGGGAGGGGGCTTGTTTGTGTATGTATGTTGATGTGTTTGCAGCGGTTGCTGAGCTGAAAAGGGATGGGTCAGCCAGTTTGTTTTTTTTCCGTTTTTTTTTTTTTTTTAATGGTTGCACAGAGCCCTCTAGTGGCCAGATGTTTAACAAGGCTGCACAAGTCAAAGTGGATGCATCAGCAGGAAAATGAGTCATTTCAGCTAAAATGTCATTAATAATTGATAAGCCCCTCTGCGAAGAAGCTTTTGAAACAAATGCACAAGTATAGCGTGGTATGTCGGCCCTTTTGCTGAGTGTCTTTCAGTTGGACATGTGGAAATATAATTAACTCAGAAATGTGATTCTGAGGGACCCCGTGTGCTGGTAAGGAATCCTGTGGGTCTTTGCCTGGTTCAAGTAATCCAGGATAGGCTGGTTAACACTGCCACGGCCTATTCTTGATTACTTGTTTCAGGAACTGGCCATAAGCAGCTAACGGATGGAAATGACTGGGACAGGTGAACAAAAACCAATGAATTGAGACTACGGATCACATTATGAACCAACTGCCTATTTAACTACATGCCTCCAAGTTTTCTAGTTTGGTTGCACTGATGATGTCACACACAATAATCTGTTACCAACCTGAGACACAAATATCTTTATTTCCATTTCAACACTTACAAGATCCCGAAGTTGGAGATTCCTTTCATTCAAATATACAGTTGAGGCTTTATTTTTTATTTTTTTAAATTTGTACCTACATGATTTATAAAGTGTATATAAAAATTGTGATAATGAACACAAATAAAACTGCTAAAATGAGCTGATTAGGAGGGGTAGTAAAAAATGGGTAGAAGGAAGACAAAGCACTCTGGTATGGATGACTGTGTGACACATGTATTGTTAATCAGAATAAATCACAATGTCCAGACTCCACCTTTTGAACAGTGTATTTTGGGATCTAAGGGAGAATGCTGTTCCTTCTGCTGTGGCTCCTGAACCTTCTCAGCCCAGATAACGTGACACATTTAACTGCTGCATTCAGAAGATCTTTAGATCTTCTAGGAACTGGATCTGGATCTGTAGATTTTCTTGGAAGCTTAAAAATAGATGCCTTCTGATATTTGACCCGAAAGTGCCGCCTTCACATCCATTATAAAACTTAAGTGCTTTTAATACCTACTTCCAAAATACTCTTAGTTTGGAGCCTGAGCAGAATATGGAGTATGGCCACCAGTTTTATGTTGGGTGCTGCACCAATTTTAGCCGCTATCACTGGTGTCCAGAAGACTCCTCTTTAAATTCTCTCCATATACTGGAGTCGGTATGTCTTTAGGATTAGCATATTTCTCCTGACTTATCCTGTGCTTTCTGTTTTTGTTTCAGCTTCCCATCCCTTTTTTTTTTTTTTAGTTACTGTCTTTGGAAAAGCTGTACATAACGAGTGAAATCAAATTTAAATGACAGTCCTGTATGTTGAGCTGTTCACTGACAGCCTGCTTCTTTTTCAGGTGTATGTGCTGAAGAGGCCATATGTGGATGAGTTCCTGCAGAGAATGGGCGAATTGTTTGAATGTGTGCTGTTTACAGCCAGTCTTGCTAAGGTACTTCTCATCAGATACCGACAGTGGTCCCGAAATAGATCTTCATGTTTTATTCAGGTGTTTTGTTTGATGGGTAATGCGATGTCTGATCCATCAGATGATGATGATCTGCTTTCTCTCACCTTTTAGTTCTCCCTTTTTACTGTGATAGCAGCTGCTTAACATCCTGTTAGATGCCCCCCTCATGCTTAAAGGAATGGATGGGTGTCAACATAATTTAAAATTTAAGCTGAGTTATAATCTATAAAGTCCTATTACTGCAGCATCATAGCTGCCAATATCTTGGAACACCCAGTCCTGTAGAGTCGATTTTTTTGGCTGTGTTAGCCTAGCCTTCCTTCATTAGCCTGACCTTGCACATCCCAGCTCTTCCCTCATCTGCTCCCCAATCCTCCCTCCCACCAGTACGCAGACCCTGTGACAGACCTGCTGGACCAGTGTGGAGTATTCCGGACCCGGTTATTCCGGGAATCTTGCGTATTCCACCAGGGCTGCTACGTCAAGGATTTAAGCCGCCTGGGCAGAGACCTCCACAAAACCCTCATCCTGGACAACTCTCCTGCCTCCTACATCTTCCACCCAAATAATGCTGTGAGTTTGGAGCCGTCTCTGTAATCTATTATGGGCTCAGTTCATTTGCAGGTATCAAATTGAGTCCATTAGGGGTCTGAAAACCCGCGTAACAGAAGTTGGCTTATCAAATAAGGTAAATTAAGCCAGTAACGCCAATTTATGAACCGTAAACCTAATGGATGTGAAAATAAACCACGCTAAATTAAATGTCATCACAATTGTTGCTAGTTATTTAGTGTCATGACTCGGTGTTAAGCACTGATTTTGCATCTTATTGGACTCTATATTTCTTTGCCTCAGGTTCCTGTGGTGTCATGGTTTGATGACGTGGATGACACTGAGCTGCTCAACCTTCTCCCTGTGTTTGAAGAACTTAGCCAAGCTGATAACGTTTACACCCGACTGGACCAGCTTCGTGGCCATTAGCTTTCAGTGGACCTGCCCAGCTCCCGTTGGACCTTCAGCGCGAAACTACTCCGCCTAAAATACAATACTCGTGTATTGAGAATATAGACGTGTGTTCTCCAAAATCCTCGTGTTTATAAAATTGTATTAGTACAGGGTTAAGGAAATTCCAAAGTTTGGGGGGGAAATCGAGATATCTTTAGCGAAGCTGAACTGAGGCCTTTCCTCCGATCCACAGTGCTGACAATAATCACAACCACTAGTTGAAAGCACCATGATATAGAGCTGCAAAAAAAACCCCAACCAAAGCACTCCCATCACAGTCACTCCAGTTAGTATGAATTATAAAGGGTTTCTTTTGCCAAAGCAGAAGCCTGCCTGTCCTGACTTGACTTTTGGAGATATTTGGAGAGTATTGTGCCTTTATGGAACAACAGCAAAGGGTTTTGTTTTTTTACACTACACATTTTATACAGTTAATGGCTTTTTTTAAATAGGTTTTATAAGGAAATCTATTTTAAGCAGTCAGTATGGTTCCACTATGCAACCCAGTTCTGTGATCACATGGACAGTACCTCTTACTCAGCTGGTCAAGCAGACATTACTGTAGCCTTAATTACCTGCAAATGAGTGACAAAACAAAAGTGTATTTTACTTATTTGTACAGTTAAAAATGATTTCTACATAACATGCAATATAAATTCTAAGTGGTCAGATTGAGATTGGCTATTAGTGGTTGTAAGCTGGGGAAACGGGGCGAACTCTTGTCTTTGGTCCTTTTGAAAACAGACACACTGGAATATTTTGGCACATAGGACACGTGCTTATTTTTAAATGCCACGGTTTTCCGTCAAGGCTTAATAATAGTTCATTTTGTTACTATATTCTTCTTCTATCGCTAAGTGGCAAACAACTTGCACTTGTTTTATATTGACAGTGCTGTAAGTAAAGCTGTGCCTTTGAAATTAGGACAGAGAATGGTGTTCTGCCTGAACAGAGATTTGTAGGCCTACACACTCTGATGTGTCATGCTGAGCGTGAGAAAACACTGTCAAGAGCAGGTGTAATGCCAGGGGCTGTGGTACTTGCAGTGCAACACTTGAAAATATCAAATTTGATATATATATTTTTTAATGTCTCTTTTTCTATATTTATTGGCCAAAAAATTTGTAAGTGTCCAGTACTTTGTAATGCTCAACCTTTTGTATTGTAGTCCATTTGCCTGTTTTGAGGCTGGCCTTGTGTTTAACTGTTTTTCCTGTGCCTATATGATGCACGTTTTGCTGTCAAAGTTGAATAATTCACAAAAACCTGCACAAATCAAACAGATGTAAACTAGAGATTCAATCATTCAGGCAAACACATTTAATTTGAAATTCAGTACAACGTATTTTTTGAGGGGGTTTCCTCGGGTTTAATGGGGGGGGGGGGGTTTCTACGATGTTTTGTGTCTGCATGTCAGCTGGTAAAACATGACAATGAGAACTTTGAAACCAGATGTGAAGACCAAAAGTATCTGTTTAACGTCACGATTTGTCTTTTTTGTATGAGAATAAATGAAAAACTCATTTTACTCACCTGGTCTGACCAAAACTCTAAAAGACGAGGTGCTGCCAATTTTTATTTTCAAATAAAAATTGGTTCCGTTTTAACATCTTTGTGTGTGTGTGTGTGTGTGTTTCCCGTGTCACACAAAAAAGTCACCATACTGTACTGAATATCATCGAGTTACTGTTAGCTAGAAGGAAAAAGTAAAGGAAATTGTTGGGCCACAAATATTGACATGTTTATAGAGCACACACTGCTGTTGTGTAACTTTACTAAAGGCACGACTTGGGAACCAAAGTGCTCCTGTTTTGTCATGTTTTTAGCGTCATTCATTTCAGAGCAGATACGTTTTTAGTCATTTACAGTTTTTAAAAATCACCAATTTACAAATTATACATACAAAAAAAAAAGACATCGAACTTTGGGAACATTGTTTAATTTCATTTATGGGGTATTTTATTCTTAACCGGGAACCAATTAATAAGTCAAAAGCTGTTGTTTGACCAATAAGGCGTTCAGTGGCTGATTCTAGTTTTCCTGACGATTCAGATCTTCTGAAGTCGTCAACAAAACCCCTTTTCTGCCTCTGCGGACCTTAAAAATTAAGCAAATTATACAGTACTTATTTACAATACAGTGGTATTGTATTGCTGTAAATGCAAACCACATTTTAAGATAACATATCTGAAACATAATGATAAGCGGACATATTTCACGTTGCATGCTGTTGCACCATCCGTCATGATTGATATCTAAGTCATGTGATTGCACGTTTTCGCCCTTAAATCCTGCTTTTATTCCGGTTTAATTAGAAACAACTGAGACCGCAAAGTGTTTCCTTCACAACGTTCATTTTGCGATCAAACAAAACGCTGCTATTAAAAGACAAAATGCGCTTTGCTGTTGATATCATTTATTAGTCGGCCATTTTAGGTATACCGGTGTCGTTCTTCGGTGACACACCAGGAAGTGCAGCATAATATGAATATTATTCGGAAGTGGGGCACAGGGAAGAGTAAATAAATTAGTTTGGGGTTTGTTTGTTTTTTTGTTAATTATAAAAAGTTAATTTGTCCATGTAATCGCCTTAGAAAGGCGGTGAAAAGCCGTATTTCCGACCTCGCTGCGCGTGTCTGAACTACAATCTTCTGGGCGTTTCCATGGTGACATCAGCAGGCTGCCGCGAGCTGACACGTACGGTCATAGATATATATACATAGATACCTCGTTGACTGGTTCGGCCCGCTGATGCGACGTAACTGTGTGTCCGCCATATT